>JAYESA010000014.1:71996891-72060010 GCA_036927795.1 Iris macrosiphon
AAATAACGTATAAAACGAACATGGAATGGTAAAAACGAGTATAGACGGGAGGATCTAACCGAAATAAGATATATAATCGGCCTAGATTGGTGAAACGAGTACAAAAATAAAATTGTAACCAAAATAAGGTATCAAATGCCCCTAAAATGGTTGAAACGAGTGTAAACGGATGATTCAAATCGAAATATGGTAAAATATGAACGTAGAATAATGAAACAAATTTAGATTAATGAATCTAATCTAAATATTGTATAAAATAGTCGTAGAATTCTAAGAACGAACGCAGATGAGTGATTCTAACCAAATTATGGTATAGAATTGGCATTGAATGGTGAAAACGAGTATAGACTGAAGATTTTAGCCGGACCAAGGTATATAACTGGCCTAGATTGGTGAAACGAGTATAAAATATGATTCTAACCGAAATAAGGCGTCAAATGGTCGTAAAATGGTGAAAATGATTATAAACGGGCCATTCGAATCGAAATATGGTATAATATGATCGTAGGATGATGAAAACGAGTTTAGATCGCTGATTCTAGCTGAAATATCGTATAAAACTGGGATTGAATCGTGAAAACGAGTATAGATGAATCATTCAGAAATATGGTGTAGAATGGACGTAGATTGGTGAAAATGAGTATAGATGGGTGATTCAAACCGAAATAGGGTATAAAATTGGCGTAGATTTAAGGAAACGAGTACTGAAATGTGATTGTAATCGAAATAAGGTATCAAACGATCGCGGAGTAGTTAAAACGAGTATAAATGGTTTATTCTAACCGAAATATGGTATAGAATGAGCTTAGAATACTGACAACATATTTAGATTGCTGATTCTATCCGAAATAACGTATAAAACGGACGTAGAATGGTAAAAACGAGTATAGACGGGAGGATCTAACCGAAATAAGGTATATAATCGGCCTAGATTGGTGAAACGAGTACAAAAATAAAATTGTAACCAAAATAAGGTATCAAATGCCTCTAAAATGGTTGAAACGAGTGTAAACGGATGATTCAAATTGAAATATGGTAAAATATGAACGTAGAATAATGAAACAAATTTAGATTAATGAATCTAATCTAAATATTGCATAAAATACTCGTAGAATTCTAAGAACGAGCGCAGATGAGTGATTCTAACCAATTATGGTCGTAGAATTGGCATTGAATGGTGAAAACGAGTATAGACTGAAGATTTTAGCCGGACCAAGGTATATAACTGGCCTAGATTGGTGAAACGAGTATAGAAATATGATTCTAACCGAAATAAGTCACCAAATGCTCATAAAATGGTAAAAACGAGTATAAACGGGTGAATCAAACCGAAATATGGTATAATATGATCGTAGGATGATGAAAACGAGTTTATATCGCTGATTCTAACTGAAATATGATATAAAATTGGGGTTGAATCTTGAAAACGAGTATAGATGAATCATTCAGAAATATGGTGTAGAATGGATATAGATTGATAAAAACGAGTATAGATGGATGATTCAAACCGAAATAGGGTATAAAAGTGGCGTAGATTTATGGAAACGAGTACTGAAATATGATGGTAATCAAAATAAGGTATCAAACGATCGTGAAATAGTTAAAACGAGTATAAATGGTTTATTCTAACCGAAATATGATATAGAATAAGCTTAGAATGCTGAAAACACGTTTAGATCGGTGATTCTAACCGAAATAATGTATAAAACGGACGTGGAATGGTGAAAACGAGTATAGACAAGAGAATCTAACTGTAATAAGGTATATAATCGGCCTGGATTGGTGAAACGAGTACAAAAATAAAATTATAACCAAGATAAGGTATCAAATGCTCGTAAAATGGTTGAAAACGAGAGTAAACGGATAATTCAAAAAGAAATATAGGAAAATATGACGTAGAATAATAAAAACAAATATAGATTGATGATTCTAATCGAAATATTGCATAAAATAGGCATAGAATCTTGAGAACGAGCGTAGATGAGTGATTCTAACAAAATTATGGTATCGAATGGACATAGAATGGTGAAAACGAGTATAGACTGAATATTCTAGCCGAAACAAGGTATATAACTGGCCTAGATTGGTGAAACGAGTATAGAAATATGATTCTAACCGAAATAAGATGTTAAATGCTCGTAAAATGGTGAAAACGAGTATAAACGGGCCATTCGAATCAAAATATGGTATAATATGATCGTAGGATGATGAAAACGAGTTTAGATCGCTGATTCTAGCTGAAATATCGTATAAAATTGGGGTTGAATCGTGAAAATGAGTATAGATGAATCATTCAGAAATATGGTGTTGAATGGACATAGATTGGTGAAAACGAGTATAGATGGGTGATTCAAACCGAAATAGGGTGTAAAAGTGGCGTAGATTTATGGAAACGAGTTCTAAATGTGATTGTAATCGAAATAAGTTATCAAACGATCGTGGAGTAGTTAAAATGAGTATAAATGGTTTATTCTAACCGAAATATGGTATAGAATGAGCTTAGAATGTCGACAACATATTTAGATTGGTGATTCTAACCGAAATAACGTATAAAACGGACGTAGAATGGTGAAAACGAGTATAGACGGAAGGATCTAACCGAAATAAGGTATATAATTGGCCTAGATTGGTAAAACAAGTACAAAAATGAAATTATAACCGAAATAAGGTATCAAATGCCCTGAAATGGTTGAAAAGAGTGTAAACGGATGATTCAAACCGAAATATGGTAAAATATGAATGTAGAATGATGAAACAAAATTAGATTAATGAATCTAATCTAAATATTGCATAAAATAGTCGTAGAATTCTAAGAATGAGCGCAGATGAGTGATTCTAACCAAATTATGGTGTAGAATTGGCATTGAATGGTGAAAACGAGTATAGATTGAAGATTCTAGCCGAAACAAGGTATATAACTGACCTAGATTGGTGAAACGAGTATAGAAATATGATTCTAACCGAAATAAGACGTCAATGCTCATAAAATGATAAAAAACGAGTATAAACGGGTGATTCGAACCGAAATATGGTATAATATGATCGTAGGATGATGAAAACGTGTTTAGATCGCTGATTCTAACTGAAATATCATATAAATTGTGGTTGAATCTTGAAAACGAGTATAGAGGAATCATTAAGAAATATGGTGTAGAATGGATATAGATTGATGAAAACGAGTATAGATGGATGATTCAAACCGAAATAGGGTATAAAAGTGGCATAGATTTATGGAAACGAGTACTGAAATATAATGGTAATCAAAATAATGTATCAAACGATCGCAAAATAGTCAAAACGAGTATAAATGGTTTATTCTAACCAAAATATGGTATAGAATGAGCTTAGAATGCTGAAAACATGTTTAGATCGGTGATTCTAACCAAAATAACATATAAAACGGACGTGGGATGGTAAAAATGAGTATAGACGGGAGAATCTAACCGTAATAAGTTATATAATCGGCCTAAATTGGTAAAACGAGTACAAAAATAAAATTATAACCGAAATAAGGTATTAAATGCTCGTAAAATGGTTGAAACTAGTGTAAACGGATAATTCAAACCGAAATATGGTAAAATATGAACGTAGAATAATGAAAACAAATATAGATTAATGATTCTAATCAAAATATTACATAAAATAGTCGTAGAATCCTGAGAACGAGCGTAGATGAGTGATTCTAACAAAATTATGGTGTCGAATGGACATAGAATGGTGAAAAGGAGAATAGACTGAAGATTCTAGTCGAAAAAGGTATATAACTGGCCTAGTTTGGTGAAACGAGTATAGAAATATGATTCTAACCGAAATAAGGCGTCAAATGCTCGTAAAATGGTGAAAACGAGTATAAACGGGCCATTCGAATCGAAATATGGTATAATATGATCGTAGGATGATGAAAACGAGTTTAGATCGCTGATTCTAGCTGAAATATCGTATAAAACTGGGGTTGAATCGTGAAAACGAGTATAGATGAATCATTCAGAAATATGGTGTAGAATGGATAGATTGGTGAAAACGAGTATAGATGGGTGATTCAAACCGAAATAGGGTGTAAAAGTAGCGTAGATTTATGGAAACAAGTACTGAAATGTGATTGTAATCGAAATAAGGTATCAAACGATCACGGAGTAGTTAAAACGAGTATAAATGGTTTATTCTAACCGAAATATGGTATAGAATGAGCTTAGAATGGTAAAAACGAGTATATACGGGAGAATCTAACCAAAATAAGGTATATAATCGGCCTAGATTGGTGAAACGAGTACAAAAATAAAATTATAACCGAAATAAGGTATCAAATGCTCCTGAAATGGTTGAAACGAGTGTAAACAGATTATTCAAACCAAAATATGGTAAAATATGAACGTAGAATGATGAAACAAATTTAGATTAATGATTCTAATCTAAATATTGCATAAAATAGTCGTAGAATTCTAAAAACGAGCACAGATGAGAGATTCTAACCAAATTATGGTATAGAATTGGCATTGAATTGTGAAAACGAGTATAGACTGAAGATTCTAGCCAAAACAAGGTATATAACTGGCCTAGATTGGTGAAACGAGTATAGAAATATGATTCTAACCGAAATATGACGTCAAATGCTCATAAAATGATGCTTTGAACCAAAATATGGTATAATATAATTATAGGATAATGAAAACGAGTTTAGATTGCTGATTCTAACCGAATTATAATATAAAACTGGGGTTGAATAGTAAAAACGAGTATAGATGAGTCATTCTAACAGAAATATGGTGTAGAATGGGCTTAGATTGGTAAAAATGAGTATAGATGGGTGATTCAAAACGAAATGGGGTATACCTGTGGCGTAGATTTATGGAAACGAGTTCTGAATTATGATTGTATTCGAAATAAGGTATTAAATGATCGCGTAATAGTTAAAACGAGTATAAATAGTTTATTCTCACCGAAATATGGTATAGAACGAGCTTAGAATGCAGAAAACACGTTTAGATCGGTGATTCTAACCAAAATAACGTATAAAATGGATGTGGGATGGTGAAAACGAGTATAGACGGAGATTCTAACCGAAATAAGGTATATAATCGGCCTAGATTGGTGAAACGAGTACAAAAATAAAGTTATAATAGAAATAAAGTATCAAATGCTCGTGAATATTTGAAATGAATGTAAACAGATGATTCAAACCGAAATATGGTAAAATATTAATGTAGAATCCTCAGAACGAGCGTAGATGAGTGATTCTAATATGATCGTAGGAAGATGAAAATGAGTTTAGATCGCTGATTCTAACTGAAATATGGTATAAAACTGGGGTTGAACCGTGAAAACGAGTATAGATGAGTCATTATAACAGAAATATGATGTAGAATGGATATAAATTAGGGAAACGAGTATAGATGGATGATTCAAACCGAAATAGGGTATAAAAGTGGCGTAGATTTGTGGAAAAGAGTACTGAAATATGATTCTAACCGAAATAAGGTATATAACCAGCCGAGATTGGTGAAACGAGTACAAAAATAAAATTATAACAAAAATAAGGTATCAAATGCTCGTGAAATTATAGAAACGAGTGTAAACGGATGATTAAAACCAAAATATGGTAAAATATGAACGTAGAATGATGAAAAGAAATTTAGATTAATGATTCTAGTAAAAATATTGCATAAAATAGTCGTAGAATCCTGAGAACGAGCGTAGATGAGTGATTCTAACCAAATAATAGTGTAGAATGGGCATAAAATGGTGAAAACAAGTATAGACTAAAGATTCTAGCCGAAATAAGGTATATAACTGGCCTAGATTGGTGAAATGAGTATAGAAATATGATTTTAACCGAAATAAGGTATCAAATGCTCATAAAATGGTGAAAATGAGTATAAAAGGGCAATTCAAACCGAAATATGGTATAATATGATCGTAAGATGATGAAAATGAGTTTAGATCTCTGATTCTAACTGAAATATGGTGTAGAATAGATATAGATTAATGAAAACGAGTATAGATGGATGATTCAAACCGAAATAGGATAAAAAAGTGACGTAGATTTGTGGAAACAAGTACTGAAATGTGATTGTAATCAAAATAAGGTATCAAACTATCGCAAAATAGTTAAAACGAGTATAAATGGTTTATTCTAACCAAAAATATGATATAGAATGAGCTTAGAATACTAAAAACACGTTTAGATCGGTGATTCTAACTGAAATAACGTATAAAACGGACGTGGGATGGTAAAAACGAGTATAGACGGGAGATTCTAACAAAATAAGGTATATAACCGGCCTAGATTGGTGAAACGAGTACTAAACGAGTATAAGCGAGTTTTGATCGCTGATTCTAACTGAAATATGGTATAAAACTGGGGTTGAATCGTGAAAATGAGTCATTCTAACAGAAATATGGTGTCGAATGGATATAGGTTGGTGAAAACGAGTACATATGGATGATTCAAACCGAAATAAGGTATAAAAGTGACGTAGATTTGTGGAAACGAGTACTAAAATATGATTATAATCGAAATAAGGTATAAAATGATTGCAAAAGAATTAAAACGAGTATAAATGATTTATTCTAACCAAAATATGGTATAGAATGAGCTTAGAATGCTGAAAACATGTTTAGATCGGTGATTCTAACCGAAATAACGTATAAAACGGACGTGGGATGGTGAAAATGAGTATAGACGGGAGATTCTAACCGAAATAAGGTATATAATCGACCTAGATTGGTGAAACGAGTACAAAATGAAATTATAACCGAAATAAGGTATCAAATGCTCATGAAATGATTGAAACGAGTATAAACGGATGATTCAAACCAAAATATGGTAAAATATGAACGTAGAATGATAAAAACAAATTTAGATTAATTATTCTAATAAAAATATTACAAAAAATAGTCGTAGAATCCTGAGAACGAGCGTAGATGGGTGATTCTAACCAAATTATGGTGAAGAATTGGCATTAAATGGTGAAAACGAGTATAGACTGAAGATTCTAGCCGAAACAAGGTATATAACTAGCCTAGATTGGTGAAATAAGTATAGAAATATGATTCTAACCAAAATAAGGCATCAAATGCTCGTAAAATGGTAAAAACGAGTATAAACAGGTGATTCAAACTGAAATATGGTATAATATGATTGTAGGATGATAAAAACGAGTTTAGATCGCTGATTCTAACTGAAATATCATATAAAATTGGGGTTGAATCTTGAAAACGAGTATAGATGAATCATTCAGAAATATGGTGTAGAATGGATATAGATTAATAAAAATGAGTATAGATGGATGATTCAAATCGAAATAGGATATAAAAGTGGCATAGGTTTGTGGAAAAGAGTACTGAAATATGATTGTAATCGAAATAAGGTTTCAAACGATCGCGGAAGAGCTAAAACGAGTATAAATGGTTTATTCTCACCGAAATATGATATAGAACAAGCTTAGAATATTGAAAACACGTTTAGATCGGTGATTCCAACCGAAATATAGTATAAAACGACGACGTGGATGGTGAAAATGAGTATAGACGGGAGATTCTAACAGAAATAAGGTATATAACCGCCTAGATTGGTGAAACGAGTACAAAAATAAAATTATAACCGGAATAAGGTATCAAATACTCGTGAAATGGTTAAAACGAGTGTAAATAGATGATTCAAACCAAAATATGGTAAAATATGAACATAAAATGATGAAAACAAATTTAGATCAAGGGTTCTAATCGAAATAGTGTTTAAAATAGTCGTAGAATCCTGAGAATAAGCGTAAATGAGTGATTCTAACCAAATTATGGTGTAGAATGGACATAAAATAGTGAAAACGAGTATAGACGAAAGATTCTAGCCGAAATAAGGTATATACCTAGCCTAGATTGTTGAAACGAGTATAGAAATATGATTCTAACCGAAATAAGGTATTAAATGCTCGTAAAATGGTAAAAACGAGTATAAACGGGTGATTCGAACCAAAATATGGTATAATATGATCGTAGGATGATAAAAATGAGTTTAGATCGTTGATTCTATCCGAAATATGGTATAAATTGGGTTAAATAGTAAAAACGAGTATAAATGAGTCATTCTAACAGAAATATGGTGTATAATGAGCGTAGATTGGTGAAAACGAGTATAGATGGGTGATTCAAACTAAAATAGGATATAAAAGTGGCGTAGATTTATGGAAACGAGTACTGAAATATGACTGTAATCGAAATAAGGTATGAAATAATCGCGTAATAGTTAAAACGAGTATAAATGGTTTATTCTCACCGAAATATGATATAGAACGAGCTTAGAATGCTGAAAAGATGTTTAGATCGGTGATTCTAACCAAAATATCGCATAAAATAGACATGGAATCGCTGATTCTAACTAAAATATGGTATAAAATGGGGTTGAATCGTAAAAACGAGTATAAATGAGTCATTCTAACAGAAATATGGTTTCGAATGGATATAGATTGATAAAAACGAGTATAAATGGATGATTCAAACCGAAATAGGGTATAAAAGCGGCGTAGATTTGTGGAAACGAGTACTGAAATATGATTGTAATCGAAATAAGGTATCAAACAATTGTGAAATTGTTAAAAAGAGTATAAATGGTTTATTCTAACCGAAATATGGTATAGAATGAGCTTAGAATACTGAAAATATGTTTAGATCGATGATTCTATCCAAATAATATATAAAACGGACGTAGAATGGTAAAAACGAGTATAGACGGGAGATTCTAACCAAAATAAGGTATATAACCGGCCTAGATTGGTGAAACGAGTACAAAAATAAAATTATAACCGAAATAAGGTATCAAATGCTTATGAAATGGTTGAAACAAATGTAAACAGATGATTCAAACCGAAATATGATAAAATATGAACGTAGAATGATGAAAACAAATTTAGATTAATGATTCTAATCGAAATATTGCATAAAATAGTCGTAGAATCCTGAGAACGAACGTAGATGAGTGATTCTAACCAAATTATGGTGTAGAATAGACATAAAATGGTGAAAACGAGTATAGATTGAAGGTTCTAGCCGAAACAAGGTATATAACTGGCTTAGATTGGTGAAATGAGTATAGAAATATGATTCTAACCGAAATAAGGCGTCAAATGCTCTTAAAATGGTGAAAACGAGTATAAACGGGTGATTCGAACCAAAATATGGTATAAAACTGGGGTTGAATCGTGAAAACGAGTATAGATGGATGATTCAAACCGAAATAAGATATAAAAGTGGCTTAGATTTGTGGAAACAAGTACTGAAATATGATTGTAATCGAAATAAGGTATAAAATGATTGTAAAATAATTAAAACGAGTATAAATGATTTATTCTAACCGAAATATGGTATAAAATAAGCTTTGAATGCTGAAAACATATTTAGATCGGTGATTCTAACCGAAATAATGTATAAAATAGATGTGGGATGATGAAAATGAGTATAGACGGGAGATTCTAACCGAAATAAGGTATATAACCGGCCTAGATTGGTGAAACGAGTACAAAAATAAAATTGTAACCTAAATAAGGTATCAAATGCTCATGAAATGGTTGAAACGAGTGTAAACGGATGATTCAAACAAAAATATGGTAAAATATGAACGTAGAATGATAAAAATAAATTTAGATTAATTATTCTAATCAAAATATTGTATAAAATAGTCGTAGAATCCTGAGAACGAGCGTAGATGGGTGATTCTAACCAATTTATGGTGTATAATGGGCATAAAATGGTAAAAACGAGTATAGACTGAAGATTCTAGCCGAAACAAGGTATATAACTGGCATATATTGGTAAAATAAGTATAAAGATATGATTCTAACCGAAATAAGACGTCAAATGCTCGTAAAATGGTAAAAACGAGTATAAACGAGTGATTCAAACCGAAATATGGTATAATATGATCGTAGGATAATGAAAACGAGGTTAAATCGCTGATTCTAACTAAAATATGGTATAAAACTGGGGATGAAACGAGTATAGATGAGTCATTCTAATAGAAATATAGTGTAGAATGGATATAGATTGATGAAAACGAGTATAGATGGATGATTCAAACCGAAATAGTGTATAAAAGTGGCGTAGATTTATGGAAAAGAGTACTGAAATATGATTGTAATCGAAATAAGGTTTCTAACTATCGCAGAATAGTTAAAACGAGTATAAATGGTTTATTCTCACCGAAATTTGATGTAGAACAAGCTTAGAATGCTGAAAACACGTTTAGATTGGTGATTCCAATCGAAATATTGTAAACGGACGTGGGATGGTGAAATCGATTATAGATGGGAGATTCTAACCGTAATAAGGTATATAACAGGCCTAGATTGGTAAAACGAATACGAAAATGAATTTGTAACCGAAATAAGGTATCAAATGCTCATGAAATGGTTGAAATAAATGTAAACGGATGAGAATATAGAATGATGAAAACAAATTTAGATCAAGGGTTCTAATCGAAATATTATTTAAAATAGTGGTAGAATCCTGAGAACGAGCGTAGACGAGTCATTCTAACCAAATTATGGTGTAGAATGGACATAGAATGGTGAAAACGAGTATAGACGAAAGATTCTAGCCGAAATAAGGTATATAACTAGCCTAGATAGGTGAAACGAGTATATAAATATGATTATAACCGAAATAAGGCGTTAAATGCTCGTAAAATGGTGAAAACGAGTATAAACGGTTGATTCAAATCAAAATATGGTATAATATGATCGTAGAATGATGAAAACGAGTTTATATCGCTGATTCTAACCGAAATATGGTATAAAACTGGGGTTGAATAGTGAAAACGAGTATAGATGAGTAATTCTAACAAAAATATTGTGTAGAATAGATATAGATTGGTAAAAATAAGTATAGATGGATGATTCAAACCAAAATAGGATATAAAAGTGGCGTAGATTTGTGGAATCGAGTACTAAAATATGATTCTAATCTAAATAAGGTATCAAACGATTGCAAAATAGTTAAAAGTAGTATAAATGGTTTATTCTAACAAAAATATGGTATATAATGAACTTAGAATACTGAAAACACATTTAGATTGGTGATTCTAACCGAAATATCGTATAAAACGGACTTGGGATGTTGAAAACAAGTATAGACGAAAGATTCTAACCGAAACAAGATATATAACCAGCCTAGATTGGTGAAACGAGTAAAAAAATGAAATTGTAGCCGAAATACGGTATCTATCAAATGCTCGTGAAATGGTTGAAACGAGTGTAAACGGATGATTCAAACCAAAATATGATAAAATATGAACGTAGAATGATGAAAACAAATTTAGATCAAAGGTTCTAATCAAAATATTATTTAAAATAGTAGTAGAATCCTGAGAACGAGCGTAGATGAGTGATTCTAACCAAATTATGGTGTTGAATGGGCATAGAATGGTGAAAACGAGTATAGACTGAAGATTCTAGCCGAAATAAGGTATATATCTAGCCTAGATTGGTGAAACTAGTATAGAAATATGATTCTAACCAAAATAAGGCATCAAATGCTCATAAAATAGTAAAAACGAGTATAAACGGGTGATTCGAACCGAAATATGGTATAATATGTTCGTAGGATGATGAAAACGAGTTTAGATCATTGATTCTAACTGAAATATGGTATAAAACTTAGGTTGAATTGTGAAAACGAGTATAGATGAGTCATTCTAACATAAATATGGTGTAGAATGGATATAGATTGGTGAAAACGAGATGGATGATTCAAACTAAAATAGGGTATAAAAGTGGCGTATATTTGTGGAAACGAGTACTGAAATGTGATTGTAATCGAAATAAGGTATCAAACGATCGCGAAATAGTTAAAACGAGTTTAAACAGTCTCTTCTAACCGAATTCTGGTATAGAATGAGCTAAGAATGCTGAAAACACGTTTAGATCAGTGATTCTAACCGAAATATCATATAAAACAAAAGTGGGATGGTAAAAACGAGTATATACGGGAGGTTCTAACCGAAATAAGGTATATAACCGGCCTAGATTGGTAAAACGAGTACAAAAATGAAATTATAACCGAAATAAGGTATCAAATGCTCGTGAAATGGTTGAAACGAGTGTAAATGGATCATTCAAACCAAAATATGATAAAATATGAACATAGAATGATGAAAATAAATGAGTATAGATGAGTGATTCTAATAGAAATATGGTGTAGAAGGTGATTTGAACCAAAATATGGTATAGCATGATCGTAGGATGATGAAAATGAATTTAGATCGCTGATTCTAACTGAAATATGGTATAAAACTGGGGTTGAATAGTGAAAATGAGTATAAATGAGTGATTCTAATAGAAATATGGTGTAGAATGGGCGTAGATTGGTAAAAACGAGTATAGATGGGTGATTCAAACCGAAATAGGGTATAAAAAGTGTGTGTAAATTTGTGGAAACGAGTACTGAAATGTGATTGTAATCGAAATAAGGTATCAAACGATCGCGGAATAGTTAAAACGAGTATAAATGGTTTATTCTCACCGAAATATGATATAGAACGAGCTTAGAATGCTGAAAACACGTTTAGATAAATGATTCTAAATAAAATATCATCTAAAATGGACGTAGGATATTGAAAACGAGTATAGACGGGAGATTCTAACCGAAATAAGGTATACAGCCCGCCTAGATTGGTGAAACGAGTACAAAAATAAAATTGTACCCGAAATAAGGTATCAAATATGCGTGAAATGGTTGAAATGAGTGTAAACGGATGATTCAAACCGAAATATAGTAAAATATGAACGTACAATGATGAAAACAAATTTACTTTAATGATTCTAATCAAAATATTGCATAAAATAGTCATAGAATCCTGAGAACGAGCGTATATGAGTGATTCTAACCAAATTATGGTGTAGAATGGGCATAGAATAGTGAAAACGAGTATAGACTGAAGATTCTAGCCGAAATAAGGTATATAGATATCTAGATTGGTGAAACGAGTATAGAAATATGATTCTAACCGAAATAAGGCATCAAATGCTCGTAAAATGGTAAAAACGAGTATAAACGGGTGATTCGAACCAAAATATGGTATAATATGATCGTAGGATGATGAGAACGAGTTTAGATCGTTAATTCTAATTGAAATATGGTATAAAACTTGGGTTGAATTGTGAAAACGAGTATAGATGAGTCATTCTAACAGAAATATGGTGTAGAATGGAAATAGATTGGTGAAAATGAGATGGATGATTCAAACTGAAATAGGGTATAAAAGTGGCATATATTTGTGGAAACGAGTACTGAAATATGATTGTAATCGAAATAAGGTATCAAACGATCGCGAAATAGTTAAAAGTAGTATAAATGGTTTATTATAACCAAAATATGGTATAGAATGAGCTTAGAATGCTGAAAACACGTTTAGATTGGTGATTCTAACCAAAATATCGTATAAAATGGACGTGGGATATTGAAAACGAGTATAGACGGGAGATTCTAACCGAAATAAGGTATATAACCAGCCTAGATTGGTAAAACGAGTACAAAAATGAAATTGTAACCGAAATATGGTATCTATCAAATGCTCGTGAAATGGTTGAAACGAGTGTAAAACGGTTGATTCAAACCAAAATATGAACGTAGAATGATGAAGACAAATTTAGATCAAGGGTTCTAATCGAAATATTATTTAAAATAGTGGTAGAATCCTGAGAACGAGCGTAGATAAGTGATCCTAACCAAATTAAGGTTTAGAATGGACATAGAATAGTGAAAATGTGTATAGACGAAAGATTCTAGCCGAAATAAGTGTTTTCCGTTGTATGACGAAGAAGAAGAAGAAAGGATGGGCTGGATCGACAATGGTACCGCTCAGTAATAAAGGAGGTAGGGGAACAGAGACAGCCAGGAGGTTTGCCTAGAAGCAGCCACACCCAGTCTTTGATCATCCCTTTTTCTTCTTCATTGGGCGATTAGGGACCTAGCCTAGATTGGTGAAATGAGTATAGAAATATGATTCTAACCGAAATAAGACGTGAAAAGATCATAAAATAGTGAAAACAAGTAGAAACGGATGATTTGAACCAAATATGGTATAGCATGATCGTAGGATGATGTAAATGAATTTAGATCGCTGATTCTAACTGAAAAATGGTATAAAACTAGGGTTGAATAGTGAAAATGAGTATAGATGAGTGATTCTAATAAAAATATGGTGTAGAATGGGCGCAGATTGGTGAAAACGATTATAGATGGGTGATTCAAACCGAAATAGGGTATAAAAGTGTGTGTAGATTTGTGGAAACGAGTACTAAAATGTGATTGTAATCGAAATAAGGTATCAAACGATTAAGGAATAGTTAAAATGAGTATAAATGGTTTATTCTCACCGAAATAAGATATAGAACGAGCTTAGAATGCTGAAAACACGTTAAGATCGGTAATTCTAAATGAAATATCATCTAAAATGGAAGTGGGATATTGAAAACGAGTATAGACGGGAGATTCTAACCGAAATAAGGTATACAACCCGCCTAGATTGGTGAAACGAGTACAGAAATGAAATTGTACCCGAAATAAGGTATCACATGCGTGTGAAATTGTTTAAATGAGTGTAAACGGATGATTCAAACCAAAATATGGTTAAATATGAATGTACAATGATGAAAACAAATTTACTTTAATGATTCCAATCAAAATATTGCATAAAATAGTCATAGAATCATAAGAACGAGCGTAGATGAGTGATTCTAACCATATTATGGTGTAAAATGGACATATGGTGAAAACGAGTATAGACTAAAGATTCTAGCCGAAATAAGGTATATAGATATCTAGATTGGTAAAACAAATATAGAAATATGATTCTAACCGAAATAAGGCGTCAAATGCTCATAAAATGGTGAAAACGAGTATAAACAGGTGATTTGAACTGAAATATGGTATAATATGATCGTAGGATGATGAGAACGAGTTTAGATCGTTGATTCTAACTGAAATATGGTATAAAACTTGGGTTGAATTATGAAAACGAGTATAGATGAGACATTCTAACAGAAATATAGTATAAAATGGATATAGATTGGTAAAAATGAGATGGATGATTCAAACTAAAATAGGGTATAAAAGTGGCGTATATTTGTGGAAACGAGTACCGAAATGTGATTGTAATCAAAATAAGGTATCAAACGATCGCGAAATAGTTAAAACGAGTATAAACAGTCTATTCTAACCGAAATATGGTATAGAATGAGCTTAGAATGCTGAAAACACGTTTAGATCAGTGATTCTAACTGAAATATCGTATAAAATGGAAGTGGGATGGTAAAAACGAGTATAGACGGAAGATTCTAACCGAAATAAGGTATATAACCGGCCTAGATTGGTGAAACGAGTACAAAAATGAATTTGTAACCGAAATAAGATATCAAATGCTCCAGAAATGGTTGAAACGAGTGTAAACGAATCATTCAAACCGAAATATGGTAAAATATGAACATAAAATAATGAAAAAAAATTTAGGTCAAGGGTTCTAGTCAAAATATTATTTAAAATAGTGGTAGAATCCTGATAACGAGCATAGATGAGTCATTCTAACCAAATATGGTGTAGAATAAACATAGAATGGGGAAAACGAGTATAGAAGAAAGATTCTAGCCGAAATAAGGTATATAACTAGCCTAGATTGGTGAAACGAGTATATAAATATGATTCTAACCGAAATAAGGCATCAAATGCTCATAAAATGGTGAACACGAGTATAAACGGTTGATACAAACCAAAATATGATATAATATGATCGTACACTACCAGAAAAAGTCAAATTAGCGACGTCTAAAAATGTCGCTAAATAACCAAAAATCGTCGCTAATTAGGTTTAGCGACGTAATTAGCGACGTTTTAAAGAAGTCGGAAAATACCAAGTCGCTAATACAAAAAACGTCGCTAAACGTCGCTATGCCGACATTTTTTAGCGACTTTAATGTGTCGCTAAATTTAGCGACGTTTTGCGACGCCAAGTCACTAAAAAGCGACGTTTAGAAAAGTCGCTAAACGTCGCTGATTAGCGACATCTATCGCGACGTTACACCGACGTCTTTAATGACCTGGCTATACTGCCATGTCAGCAATTGGCGACGTTTAGCGACGTCATTAGTGACGTTATTAGCGACGTTATTAGCGACGTTTTACGGCGTCGCTAATTAGCGACGTAATTAGCGACGTAATTTAACGTCGCTAAACGTCGCTAATAACGTCGCTAATTTTTAAAAAAAATTAAAAAAAAATTCCCAGAATCAAACATTGTGATTCCCTGCAGTTTTACATCATCTTCATCATACACACCAACATGATTCAATCTAGTTAACTATATTATCCAATTAAATTAAAGACCACAAGAAGTATCAATCCAATTAAATGTGGATAACTATATAATCCAATTAAATTAACTAAAAAATTAATGACCACAAGAAGCATCATACATCATGTCTATTGTTGAAGTACCAATAATTCATAAATAATAATAATAATAACTAGACTACTACGGATCTGCAGGAGGCTGACCAGCGGCGCGCTTCAAGGATAACAACTCCTCATACTCGTCCCGTGGAATCGACACCGATGTCGATGGAGAAGGCAGTGACGTCGGTGGCGGCCGTGCCCGCTCCAAATCTGCGAGTCGCTGGTTGTAAGAATCCAGGGTAGATAACAACCTCGTACTGCTATCACCCATTGAATCCTGCATCCTCGTCAGGTTCTCGCCCATCGATAGCTGTGACGCATGCATCCTCGTCAGCTTCTCGCCCATCGATAGCTGTGACGCCTGCAGCTCCATGATGTTGCGATCATTGGAGGCTCTAATATCATTTGTCAATTCTCGTAGCTCCGTCATGCTGCGGTCGAGCATATCCAATCGTGCGATAAGCATCGGATCGTCCGCCTGCGGCTGGGACCGGGACTGGTCCTCCATACTTCGCAGCAAGTCGTCACGGAGAGACGCAATCTGACGGTCAACGGCCTCCTGGACGGCCTCCTGGACTCTGGCCGACGACTGCGAGGGCTGCGACTGCGAGGGGTGTGTGGAATGCACAGCTGTCGGGGAGGCCCTAGATGACTGCGTCGCAACCAGGGCGCCATAGGAGCCCGTACCGTAGTACGTACCCCTCTGGAGACCACCAGCTGCGGTCACCCACAGGTCGTCCGCCGACGGAGATGGACCGGGCTGCGACAAAGCACCAGCCTCTCCAGGTGTAGGTGCACTAGCAGTCGCCCGCTCACGAAGCCTAAGATACTCGGCCTAGAAAAGGTTTGGAAACTCAATAATTGCCTAAGTTATATTAAAATAAACACAAAGTAAAGTAATACTTACATAGGTCTGTGAGGCCCTCTCATCAATGAGATTTCCGTCCTTGCGATGGGTGGCCAAGAAGACGGTCACCATGTTCGCATCCTCACCCCTCTGTACCTGTTAAAAATATATTTTTTATTACTAAACTTAAATATTTATTCCAAGTACCATTTTATGGTACTTATATTAAAATAATATATTTTAAAAGAAAAAACATACCAAACGACGGAAATGTTCCGTCATCGGAATCGAGCCACCACACCACTTGGCAGCATTCTGCCTAGCCGCCTTGGCCTTCTTAGACCTTTCCTTGTAGCTCGGATCGTCGAATCTAGCCCTCATCGCAGTCCACTGCTCAGGCGTGATCCAACCTTGGATCGGTTTTCCAGCACGATCACGAGCCTTCTGGTCATCCAGAGCATCTCGGATAAGCTTGGCGGCAACGGTAGGAAAGAGCCGCTCGATCAACTCGGCCCGGTGCGGAGGATAAAAATACGTTTGCTACAATAAATAATTCATTAAGTTAGCATCACGAATATGCATAAATTATAGAATTTATTTAATATACTTTTACCTGGAAGTGCGCAAACCAGAACGCCTTCCTCTCCTCCGGAGCCTCCGAATAGTTGATCCAAGGGCCACCGTAGTTGTTTCTCAGAAATTGGCCCAGGCGTCTCTGAACCGACGATGGACGATATCTATACAGAAATAATAATTTAGATTACTGAAAAAGTCAATATACGATGAATAAAGAGAAACACAAATATATATTAAACCATCTAATTGACTTACTTTGTACCGTCGGCCCAAATCTCTGTCCTCGTCTCCTCCGGTGGTGCGCATGGAGGATCTTGCTGATGCTGGGACAACGTTGGCACGACCTCCTCTACATGCTCATCTGTCTCCATGCTTCCGTCAGCAGGAGGAACGCTGGACGAGGGAGTACTATCACGCCTGGAACTACTCGTCCCAGGAGTGATGCCACGCAACGTCGTCGCAGTCGGAGATGTGGCTGATCGATATACTGGAGTACTGGGCGACGATGATCCGGAACCAACAGTAGGCAGTACCGGAGTGGCACTCTGTCTACCTCGGGACCTGCCGAATCCTCCGCGTCGTCCTGTCATATCTGATAACAACATATGATGAATATAGAGAAACACAAATATATACTACATTCTACAGTCGGAATGTGATACATATCTCAAAGTATTATACAGTCAAAATATAATACATATATTCGTTAATGTCAACATCTACTTCTACATGCAATATTTATAGTCCAAATATAGTTACATTCTACATGGAATATTTTATATTTTCAATCATCTTCAGAAAATTTATCTTGTTCGCCTTCCTCGTCCTGCTCTTCCTCTTCCTCGTCTTCACTTTCATCTACTTCGTCGTCCTCTCCGGATAATTCTACATCTTCTACATTATTACTCGTGTAATCAGTAACTTCCGTTGAGTCCACATCTACAATATTTGTTACAAGAGGTAGATCGTCCTCCTGATAAGCTATTTCGTCAATGTCAAAGGTATTTCTAGCTTTAGTCTTGCATACTGCCCACCAATCCGACCTCGCTGTCCCCCGTCTAGGATAAGTTGCGAAGTACACGAGCTGAGCCTGACTTGATAGGACAAATGGTTCGTAGCCTTGATATCTACGCTTGTAGTTTATATCCACAAGGCCATGCTTGTCAATTTTCCAACCTTGATCTTGAATCGGATCGAACCATTCACACCTGAATAGCACGATATTAGGAGGTTCTGGGCCATAATTATATGTCAACTCCACAATCTCTCGTAAGATGCCAAAAAAATCATTGCCCGGATTGACGTCTTTGTAGTTTGAAGATTTGATACACAAACCACTGTTTTTCGTGGAATCAAGATCCAGAAAGCTGTCTCTAATAGGAGCATTTGTTGACTTGAACCTGAACCCATTCACACAGAAACTTGGCCATATTTTTACGGCAGTAATTGGTCCCTTGGCTAGAGTCCTAATAGATTCAGTCTCAGGTGATATTAGACGATCGACCTAAATACCAAAGTAGCGATAGTAAGTTATTTGTTTTGCAAGTGCAGAAATAAAAAGTAATTACCAAGCATCTTACATATGCGCTCAACCAAGAAGGAAAATGGCATCTCATATCTTGTTCTACTTCTTCGTCTGTTATGTAGGGCCTAACCGACCTCAACTCATCATTATATGTGCTGAAAAACAATGAAGCAACTGCTGATTAGTAGCATAATAGTATCTTATACTATTACATTGAGATGATGTAAACGTGGACGTTAATTACTTACCCCTCTAGCTTCTCCACTTCATCCTCGTCGCAATTGAGTAATATATACAATTGAGCAGCCCTTAGCTCATCGTCATTCAAATATCTCTTCTTCATTTTTCCCGAGGGCTTTCCGGATGCATTGAATACTTTGAGTATTGCATCATTAGATTCCTGATATGCGTCGTCGTTTCTGGGAGCTTTCGTCCTATTAGTAGCAACATGCGGATTGAAATACGTCGAGCAAAAGTTTGTAATCTCCTCGAGAACATAAGCTTCACAAATAGAGCCTTCAACCCGTGCCTTATTTTTCACCTTTCTCTTTAGGTGATTCAGATGGCGCTCGAAGGGGTACATCCACCGATAACCGACAGGACCGCCAATACGTGCCTCATAGGAAAGATGAATTGGCAAATGCTCCATAGAGTCGAAGAATCCAGGAGGAAACACCTTCTCGAGCTTACATAGTGTTACCGCAATGTCCCTCTCTTGCTTTTCTAGACGATCGACGAGCAACTTAGTACAACAAAGATCTCTGAAGAATATGCTCAGCTCTGTCAATGGGTCCCAAACGACCTGCGGTAAGAATTCCCAAAATACAATCGGAATTAACCTCTCCATGAATACGTGACAATCGTGGCTCTTCATACCTACTAGTTTGTTCTCCTTGAGGTCGACGCATCTTTTCAAGTTCGACACGTACCCGTCTGGAAACTTTAGACCCTGAATCCACCTACAAAGTCTACCTTTATCCTCTTTATCCAGTGAGAAAACTGACTTAGGTTGCTTTAACATTCCATTCCCCTCCTCTATCAAATGCAATGCAGGACGTCTACATATGTCTTCTAAGTCCAACCTCGCCTTCGGATTATCTTTCGTCTTTCCCTTTACATCTATTACAGTATTAATTATGTTATCAAACACATTCTTCTCGATATGCATGACATCAAGGTTATGTCTGATCAGATTGGTGCTCCAATATGGCAGATCCCAGAATATACTCCTCTTCGTCCAGTTATGGGTGCGACCAAATCCGTCACACTTGTACCCCTTAGCAGGCTCTTGGATAGCACTTGGTAAATCTTTTACCTCTTCCCATATCGTGCATCCGGGCCACCTTGGCGGTGGATTGGCCTTCTCCACAACTCCCGCACGAAAAGCATTCCGATTCCTCCGGTACGGATGATCGTTCGGCAAAAATTGTCGATGACAATCGAAGAAGCACGGTTTGCCTCCGTGTTTCAAACGGAAAGCCTGAGAACGGTCCATGCAATACGGACATGAGAGACGACCATGGGTGCTCCATCCCGATAACATTCCATAGGCCGGAAAGTCGTTGATGGTCCACATAAGTGCTGCCCTCATCTGAAAATTCTGCTTTCTAGAAACATCGTACGTGTTGGCACCGACTTCCCACAGCTGATTCAACTCATCTATCAAAGGCTGTAAATACACATCGATGTTCCTCTTCGAATTGTTCGGACCCGGGATAATAACGGTTAGGAACATATACGGAGTCTTCATGCACATCCAAGGCGGTAGATTATACGGAGTGACGATCACAGGCCAACACGAATACTGGGAGCCCGAAAGTCCGAATGGGGTAAAACCGTCAGAGCAGAGCCCCAATCTGACATTACGCGCTTCCTCGGCAAAATATGGATACTCTCGATCAAAGTGCTTCCATGCTTCTCCATCGGATGGATGATCCAATACTCCTTCGATCTGTTTTCGCCTGTGCCAACTCATGTTTTCTGCAGTCTCCTTAACCATGAACAACCGCTGCAACCGCGGCGTCAAAGGCAAGTAGTGCATCGAATCGGTAGGCTTCCTTGCACCGACAGACTTTTCTCTAACAGTGGCCTTGTAGCGATTAGCACCACAGAATCTGCACGCATCTTCATCCTTGTCGTCTTTGTAGTACAACATGCACCCGTTGCGACATGCATCGATTTTCTCGTATCCCATCCAAAGCGATCTCACCATCCTCTTAGATCGATAGAAGTCTTTAGGCAACTTTGCACCCTCGGGCAAGATCTCTATAATCAAATCGAGCACTCGATTATAGCATTCTTGCGACATGTTAAAATCGGACTTGATGCTCAATAATCTTGTAACCACCTCCAACGGTGAATGATCCTCACAACCAGGATATAGTGGAGTCCTTGCATTCTCAAGCAACTCCATAAACTTTGCAGCATCGGCATTCGGTGCCTCCTCAGCTGCATCATAATTGTCGGGATTGAAACTAGGTCCCGCCGCATCATAATTGTCAGGATTGAAACTAGGCCCCGCAGCATCATAAACCATGTTCACCAACCCGTCGTCGTAAGCATCGTGGTCTTGGACATCCATATACGGCTCCACATAGGGCTCCGACTCCGATGCTAGAGATACAAGTTCTCCGTGCGCGGTCCACTGATAGTAATTCGGCGTAAAGCCCTTCGAGTATAAATGATATGTAACTTCCACTTCAGGATGATATTTCCTGTTGCGACATCTCACACACGGACACTTAATTTTGGTACCGTCCATGTATTGAGGGAACGCCTTTGCGAACTGCAGGAACTGCTGTACACCCTCAATGAATTCATCCCGCACACCGCACATGTCATCAGGATGACGGTTGTACATCCACGAACGATGACGCAGATAGTAATTCATATCCATTTCTAGAAACTTCTGCAAAATTGACATAAGCTATCATATAAATCATTACATGCAAAATTAACCGTACTATAAAAATCATAACTGATATAATACATATTTTCATTTATCAAAACTGCAGCTGCCCCCAACCCCATAGTACTATGAACTGCACTATAAGTGTGCAGTCAACACTACAAATAGTGTGTCATACTATAGAACTGCAGCTGCCCCCAACCACACTCCTAGGTCAGTGTCCGTTATGGGAAAAGCAGTCATGGCATTGCACTAAGGCACCTGGTGCTTGAACAATTTTTGCATCAAAAGTTTCCCAAGTACACGGGCTATTGCTCTATGAAAATATGCCATAGCTAGGAGTAGAGCTGTCGAGTGGGCCGGGCCTCTCAGGCCCATGCACTATAACGGGTCAGACCGGACCTAAGGGTAAAAATCTAAGTCCAGTTCGACACGTGACCCACGGCACAGTGAGTTTCAGACTGGACCGAGCCGGACCGGATCGGACTTGGGATTCCGTGAACCCTACAAGGACTTCAAAGTAGAGATTGAAGAACAACTAACATTTTATTTTTAAATTATGAAGTGTAGGGTTGAATGTGCATAGGAGATGGTTGGGAGCGCATTTGTTTCCGGGAGAAACAACACAGATGGTATGCTCTCTCGGATGAACTTCTCTACTTTGGGATATGTAAACATAGCACAAAAAAATAACACACTGCAAGTTCTTGCTTCATATTTGTCTTGGAGATTCACAATCCATTTGTTTCAATCTATATACAAGAACTTGGCAGATTGTATGCATACCAAATCCCATAGATTGGCGTAGGACTATGTAATACATGGATGTGTATAATACATCAGATAGTATAAACCAGGTTGTCGATCAGGCTAGCAAGCAGCAGCGTGTCGGGCCGGGCCGAGCTGTGCCTTGGGTCGGAACGAGCCTGGGCTTCGGGGCCGGACCTCTCTTATGGGCCGAGATATGAGGTCCGACACGTCCCTATATATTGGGTCGGGCCGGGCCGAGCCCACGATAATTCGGACAGGGTTTTGCGGGCCGGATTCGTGCCGGGCTGGTCATCCCGGTCCAATTGTCAGGTCTAGCTAGGGGTGGGCGTTCGGGTTATTCGGTTTCAACACCGAAATAATAAAAATCGAATAAGTAAAAATTTTAAAAACCCAAAGCTGAAATAAATTATCTATAACCGAAACAGAACCGAATTGATAATCAATTTATTTTATTTGATAATCAAAGCTAGTAAGCAGTGCTCACTGCTGCTGTTACCTCTCTCGTAGACTTGGGCCAGTCGGCCCTAACCCTAACCCTAACCCCATGTCAACAAACCTAACCCTAACCCTAACCCTAGGTCCTCATCAGTGTCTGTGTCAGTGTGTGTGTGTGCCGTGTCTGTGTCAGTGTCAGTGTCTGTGTGTGTAGTGTTTGTGTCAATGTCACATGTGTCCTGTGAGAGAGAGAGAGAGAGAGAGAGAGAGAGAGAGAGAGAGAGAGTAGGGTTTACCGGAATAGGGTGGAGAGCCGGTCGACGGAGCGCGGGGGAGGGGGGGGGAGTTTTTCTCTTTTCGAATTTTCAGCAGATGGGGAAAAATGAAACCGAGCCCTAATTAACCAAATTTTAGCGACGTTTAGCGACGTCCAAGTAAAACGTCGCTAACTTAAATTTTAGCGACGTCATTGACGTCGCTAAACACGTTGCTAAATATTTTTAATAAAAAGGTCGCTATATACGTCGCTAAACGTCGCTAAATTAGACATATTAGCGACGTTTAGCGACCTTTATTTAACTTATAGCGACTTAACTTTTAAAATCTTAATAAAAGTCGCTAAACGTCGCTAAATGTCGCCATTTAGCGACGCCTAGCGACGTTTTTATAAGGAGTCGCTAATTATATATTATTAGCGACGTTTCTTTTGACGTCGCTAAAATACGTCGCTAATAGCGCTTTTTCTAGTAGTGGTAGGATGATGAAAACGAGTTTAGATCGCTGATTCAAACAAAATATGGTATAAAACTGGGGTTGAATAGTGAAAACGAGTATAGATGAGTCATTCTATCAGAAGTATGGTGTAGAATGGATATAGATTGGTAAAAACAAGTATAGATGGATGATTCAAACCAAAATAGGGTATAAAAGTGGCATAGATTTATGGAATCGAGTACTAAAATGTGATTCTAATCGAAATAAGGTATCAAACGATCATAAAATAGTTAAAAGTAGTATAAATGGTTTATTCTAACCAAAATATGGTATAGAATGAGCTTATAATGCTGAAAATACGTTTAGATTGGTGATTCTAACCGAAATATCGTATAAAATGGACGTGGGATGTTGAAAACGAGTATAGACGGGAGATTCTAACCGAAATAAGGTATATAACCAGCCTAGATTGGTGAAACGAGTACAAAAATGAAATTATAACCGAAATATGGTATCTATCAAATGCTCGTGAAATGGTTGAAACAAGTGTAAAACGGATGATTCAAACCAAAATATGAACGTAGAATGATGAAGACAAATTTAGATCAAGGGTTCTAATCGAAATATTATTTAAAATAGTGGTAGAATCCTGAGAACGAGCGTAGATAAGTGATCCTAACCAAATTATGGTTTAGAATGGACATAGAATGGTGAAAATATGTATAGACGGAAGATTCTAGCCGAAATAAGGTATATATGTAGCCTAGATTGGTGAAATGAGTATATAAATATGATTCTAATCGAAATAAGGCATCAAATGCTCATAAAATGGTAAAAACAAGTATAAACAGGTGATTTAAACTAAAATATGGTATAGCATGATCGTAGGATGATGAAAATAAATTTAGATTGCTGATTCTAACTGAAATATGGTATAAAACTGGGGTTAAATAGTAAAAATGAGTATAGATGAGTGATTCTAATAGAAATATGGTGTAGAAGGTGATTTGAACCAAAATATGGTATAGCATGATCGTAGGATGATGAAAATGAATTTAGATCGCTGATTTTAACTGAAATATGGTATAAAACTGGGGTTGAATAGTGAAAATGAGTATAGATGAGTGATTCTAATAGATATATGGTGTAGAATAGGCGTAGATTGGTAAAAACGAGTATAGATGGGTGATTCAAACCGAAATAGGGTATAAAAGTGTGTGTAAATTTGTGGAAACGAGTACTGAAATATGATTGTAATCGAAATAAGGTATCAAACGATCGCAAAATAGTTAAAACGAGTATAAATGGTTTATTATCATCGAAATATGATATAGAACGAGCTTAAAATGCTGAAAACACGTTTAGATCGATGATTCTAAATGAAATATCATCTAAAATGGACGTGGGATATTGAAAACGAGTATAGACGGGAGATTCTAACCGAAATAAGGTATACAGCCCGCCTAGATTAGTGAAACGAGTACAAAAATGAAATTATACCCGAAATAAGGTATCAAATACGCGTGAAATGGTTGAAATTAGTGTAAACGGATGATTCAAACCGAAATATGGTAAAATATGAACGTACAATGATGAAAACAAATTTACTTTAATGATTCTAATCAAAATATTGCATAAAATAGTCATAGAATCCTGAGAACGAGCGTATATGAGTGATTCTAACCAAATTATGGTATAGAATGGGCATAGAATAGTAAAAACGAGTATAGACTGAAGATTCTAGCCGAAATAAGGTATATAGATATCTAGATTGGTGAAACGAGTATAGAAATATGATTCTAACCGAAATAAGGCATCAAATGCTCGTAAAATGGTAAAAACGAGTATAAACGGGTGATTCGAACCAAAATATGGTATAATATGATCGTAGGATGATGAGAACGAGTTTAGATCGTTGATTTTAACTGAAATATGGTATAAAACTTGGATTAAATTATAAAAACGAGTATAGATGAGTCATTCTAACAGAAATATGGTGTAGAATATAAATAGATTGGTGAAAACGAGATAGATGATTCAAACTGAAATAGGGTATAAAAGTGGCATATATTTGTGGAAACGAGTACTGAAATATGATTGTAATCGAAATAAGGTATCAAACGATCGCGAAATAGTTAAAAGTAGTATAAATGGTTTATTATAACCAAAATATGGTATAGAATAAGCTTAGAATGCTGAAAACACGTTTAGATTGGTGATTTTAACCAAAATATCGTATAAAATGGACGTAGGATATTGTAAACGAGTATAGACGGAAGATTCTAACCGAAATAAGGTATATAACCAGCCTAGATTGGTAAAACGAGTACAAAAATGAAATTGTAACCGAAATACGGTATCTATCAAATGCTCGTGAAATGGTTGAAACGAGTGTAAAACGGTTGATTCAAACCAAAATATGAACGTAGAATGATGAAGACAAATTTAGATCAAGGGTTCTAATCGAAATATTATTTAAAATAGTGGTAGAATCCTGAGAACGAGCGTAGATAAGTGATCCTAACCAAATTAAGGTTTAGAATGGACTTAGAATAGTGAAAATGTGTACAGACGGAAGATTCTAGCCGAAATAAGTGTTTTCCGTTGTATGACGAAGAAGAAGAAGAAGAAAGGATGGGCTGGATCGACAACGGTACCGCTCAGTGATAAAGGAGGTAGGAGTGCAGAGACAGCCAGGAGGTTTGCCTAGAAGCAGCCACACCCAGTCTTTGATCATCCTTTTTCTTCTTCATTGGGCGATTAGGGACCTAGCCTAGATTGGTGAAATGAGTATAGAAATACAATTCTAACCGAAATAAGGCGTCAAATGATCATAAAATAGTGAAAACAAGTAGAAACGGGTGATTTGAACCAAAATATGGTATAGCATGATCGTAGGATGATGTAAATGAATTTAGATCGCTGATTCTAACTGAAAAATGGTATAAAACTAGGGTTGAATAGTGAAAATGAGTATAGATGAGTGATTCTAATAAAAATATGGTGTAGAATGGGCGTAGATTGGTGAAAACGATTATAGATGGGTGATTCAAACCGAAATAGGGTATAAAAGTGTATGTAGATTTGTGGAAACGAGTACTGATATATGATTGTAATCGAAATAAGGTATCAAACGATTAAGGAATAGTTAAAACGAGTATAAATAGTTTATTCTCACCAAAATATGATATAGAACGAGCTTAGAATGCTGAAAACACGTTTAGATCGGTATTTCTAAATGAATATCATCTAAAATGAAAGTGGGATATTGAAAACGAGTATAGACGGGAGATTCTAACCGAAATAAGGTATACAACCCGCCTAGATTGGTGAAACGAGTACAGAAATGAAATTGTACCCGAAATAAGGTATCACATGCGTGTGAAATTGTTTAAATGAGTGTAAACGGATGATTCAAACCAAAATATGGTTAAATATAAATGTACAATGATGAAAACAAATTTACTTTAATGATTCCAATCAAAATATTGCATAAAATAGTCATAGAATCATGAGAACGAGCGTAGATGAGTGATTCTAACCATATTATGGTGTAGAATGGGCATATGGTGAAAACGAGTATAGACTAAAGATTCTAGCCGAAATAAGGTATATATATATCTAGATTGGTGAAACGAATATAGAAATATGATTCTAACCGAAATAAGGCATCAAATGCTCGTAAAATGGTGAAAACGAGTATAAACAGGTGATTTGAACTGAAATATGGTATAATATGATCGTAGGATGATGAGAACGAGTTTAGATCGTTGATTCTAACTGAAATATGGTATAAAACTTGGGTTGAATTGTGAAAACGAGTATAGATGAGTCATTCTAACAGAAATATAGTGTAAAATGGATATAGATTGGTGAAAACGAGATGGATGATTCAAACTGAAATAGGGTATAAAAGTGGCGTATATTTGTGGAAACGAGTACCGAAATATGATTGTAATCAAAATAAGGTATCAAACGATCGCGAAATAGTTAAAACGAGTATAAACAGTCTATTCTAACCGAAATATGGTATAGAATAAGCTTAGAATGCTGAAAACACGTTTAGATCAGTGATTCTAACTGAAATATCGTATAAAACAGAAGTGGGATAGTAAAAACGTGTATAGACGGAAGATTCTAACCGAAATAAGGTATATAACCGGCCTAGATTGGTAAAACGAGTACAAAAATGAATTTGTAACCGAAATAAGGTATCAAATGCTCCAGAAATGGTTGAAACGAGTGTAAATGGATCATTCAAACCGAAATATGGTAAAATATGAACATAAAATAATGAAAAAAAATTTAGGTCAAGGATTCTAGTCAAAATATTATTTAAAACGAGTATAAATGGTTTATTCTTACCGAAATATGATATAGAACGAGCTTAGAATGCTGAAAACACGTTTAGATCGATAATTCTAAATGAAATATCATCTAAAATGGACGTAGGATATTGAAAACGAGTATAGACGGGAGATTCTAACCGAAATAAGGTATACAGCCCGCCTAGATTGGTGAAACGAGTACAAAAATGAAATTGTACCCGAAATAAGGTATCAAATATGCGTGAAATGGTTGAAATTAGTGTAAACGGATGATTCAAACCGAAATATGGTAAAATATGAACGTACAATGATGAAAACAAATTTACTATAATGATTCTAATCAAAATATTGCATAAAATAGTCATAGAATCCCGAGAACGAGCGTATATGAGTGATTCTAACCAAATTATGTTGTAGAATGGGCATAAAATAGTGAAAACGAGTATAGACTGAAGATTCTAGCCGAAATAAGGTATATAGATATCTAGATTGGTGAAACGAGTATAGAAATATGATTCTAACCGAAATAAGACATCAAATGCTCGTAAAATGGTAAAAACGAGTATAAATGGGTGATTCGAACCAAAATATGGTATAATATGATCGTAGGATGATGAGAACGAGTTTAGATCGTTGATTCTAACTGAAATATGGTATAAAACTTGGGTTGAATTATGAAAACGAGTATAGATGAGTCATTCTAACAGAAATATGGTGTAGAATGGAAATAGATTGGTGAAAACGAGATGGATGATTCAAACTGAAATAGGGTATAAAAGTGGCATATATTTGTGGAAACAAGTACTGAAATATGATTGTAATCGAAATAAGGTATCAAACGATCGCGAAATAGTTAAAACGAGTACAAACAATCTATTCTAATCGAAATATGGTTTAGAATGAGCTTAGAATGATGAAAACACGTTTAGATCAGTGATTCTAACCGAAATGTCGTATAAAACGGAAGTAGGATGGTAAAAATGAGTATAGACGGAATATTCTAACCGAAATAAGGTATATAACCGGCCTAGATTGGTGAAACAAATACAAAAATGAAATTATAATCGAAATAAGTATCAAATGCTCGTGAAATGGTTGAAACGAGTGTAAACAGATTATTCAAACCGAAATATGGTAAAATATGGACATAGAATGATGAAAACAAATTTAGGTCAAGGGTTCTAATCGAAATATTGTTTAAAATAGTGGTAGAATCATGAGAACGAGCATAGATGAGTCATTCTAACCAAATTATGGTGTAGAATGGACATAGAATGGTAAAAACGAGTATAGACGAAAGATTCTAGCCGAAATAAGGTATATAACTAGCCTAGATTGGTGAAACGAGTATATAAATATGATTCTAACCGAAATAAGGCATCAAATGCTTGTAAAATGGTAAAAACGAGTATAAACGGTTGATTCAAACCAAATATGGTATAATATGATCGTAGGATGATAAAAACGAGTTTAGATCGCTGATTCTAATCGAAATTTGGTATAAAACTGGGGTTAAATAGTGAAAACTAGTATAGATGAGTTATTCTAACAGAAATATGGTGTAGAATGGATATAGATTGGTAAAAACGAGTATAGATGGATGATTCAAACCGAAATAGGGTATACAAGTGGCATAGATTTGTGGAATCGAGTACTAAAATGTGATTCTAATCAAAATAAGATATCAAACGATCGCAAAATAGTTTAAAGTAGTATAAATGGTTTATTCTAACCAAAATATGGTATATAATGAGCTTAGAATGCTGAAAACACATATAGATTGTGATTCTAACCAAAATATCGTATAAAAAGGACGTGGAATGTTGAAAACGAGTATAGACAGGAGATTCTAATCGAAATAAGTTATATAATCCGCCTAGATTGGTGAAACATTTCACGTCCCAGTCCCAAAATACGTTGAACTAGGACACGTAAGCATGCCAGCCTTATTTATATGGCAACTCCAATATGGATACCATAACACACGTACGCTTTAATATGAATGACAATTCATAAGTGGTATAAAATTTATCACAAGTCACAGGGTATAATCTAAATCTTATCCACAGAAAATTAATATAAATAAATAACCAACATCTATATAACTAGATCTCAATAAGAATTATCTAAAGATGATAGTCGGATGGAAATAAATCTACTACCAACTCGAATATAAAAGCAACACGATATAGGTACCACACTGTTTGTGGTAGAAAACGAAAGAATGAAAATGTATTCAAGATGGGGTTTACACAAAACCCGCCTTCTTTGGTTTACAAACAAACTTGTACAATTTGATCCTATAAGAGGATATGGGAGTATAATTTATTTAATCTGGGTAAATATTGCTATAGGTGTCTGATCTGCAGTCGATCACTTTAGCCCTTGGACCACACGATGTTGAAGAAGTGCCGTGGAAGACAAGTAGCAGCTTCGAAGGTTGCAGAAGAGGGTGGATGCACGATGCCAAAGTCGTCGATCCCTACTCTTTTGCCTGAGCTCCAGATTCTCTCTCTCTCTCTCTCTCTCTTGACCTCTGGTTCGATCTTTCTTGGAAGTTCGACCTTTAGATCTTTCGACCGTGGATCTGATATTGGTTTTCTTGACCAATTTTTCGACCTTCCAATTTGTCGACCTTGTTCCTCATTGATAGAGGTCTCTATTTATAGAGTTTTGGTGACAGTGACCACTCCGTCGGTGTAGAAACAGAGGAGTGGAAAGTACAACACCCTTTTACACGACGGTTTAAAATAACCAATGCCTGCGTATAGATGACCTTTTGAGTGAGCATGTGACGCGTGTCCAACTAAGGGGACAAAACGCGTATATCTGCTGCGAAGATCACGGCGTAGAAGCCACGTAGGTAGTTATCCCTTGTGTAGAAGAGGTTGGCCTAGAAGCCAATAACTGTCACCATGGCATAGAAGCCAAATAGTTATCAAACTGGCATAGAAGCCGAATAGGCGTAGAAGCCGAGTAGGCATAGAAGCCGAGTAAGCGTAGAAGCCGAGTGGTCATAGAGGCCGACTGGGCGTAGAAGCCGAGTGAGCACAGAAGCTGAATGGGCGTGGATGCCGCTGCGTAACGTGCCAGAGTGCTGATATGGACTTCTTAGCCGGAATTATGGCTTTTGAAGCTGAATGGGCGTGGAAGCCGCTGCGTAACGTGCCAGAGTGCTGATGTGGACTTCTTAGCCGAAATTACGGCTTTTGAAGATATAATCAAATCTCTCGCATTAAATGCAGAGATTTGCCACCATCCTGTACAATAAATGTAGAGGCATATTTTAGAAGGTCTGCAGGCCTTCTGTGCATCAGTCGCAGAGACGTGCCTTGAGAAACTGTCACCACTCTGCGCATCAGTCGTAGAGACGTGCCTCGAGAAACTGTCACCGCTCTGCGCATTAGTCCTAGAGACGTGCCTCGAGCCCCGTACGAAGTATAGCTTTTGATGTGGCAGGCGGTTTGTCTACTGCGGAGCGTAAACAGCTCATGTCTGCCTGTGTAAAACAAGGCAGCGTATCCCTTTGTGCACGTAAAAGCAGTTTATGCAATAAAGATGGCGGTAAATGACAGCCTGGGTCACAGTGCTGTGCCATTATTATCGCCGTCGTCTGGGTAGCCGTACAGTATCCCTCTGTCAAAAGTCCAGACGTCAGGTTCATTGCAGGATCTGACAGGTTCACTTCGGAGAATGCGAAGCGTCTCTCGTACACTTCAAAGAGGATAGGATTTACACCCAGGAGGCGACGAAGAACCCTGTTTATGCTGAAGCATCCTGGACGTACTGCCTTACGCGGATGGTCCTTTGAGCTTATATTTTATGCTATATTTTGCAGAAAAAGCTTTGTTGCACGTTTGATGGCTCTGAAGGCCTCTGTCTACGCTGCTCTGCATCAATATGCTGCGTATAGCCATCCGGCATATTTTTCATGCTTCTACAAGACCCCCTTCAAAGCTTTCAAATTCCTTGGAATTTGGAACGCTTTGAATGAAGCATGAACCGCTCCTCGTAACTCGAAATGTTTCTGAATGGATCGTTTGAAACGGTCGATGCTGACTTTATGGCGGATTTATTGGGGACCGGTGTGATCTCTTTCGCCTATAAAAAGGCTAGGGGTTAACCCGTTCTCCCCATATTCCCATCACCATGCAGAGATGATCGCCGGAGTTCGTCGGGTCGACCTTAGGAAGAAGGAGATCATGTTCTTCCAGCATGTAAGGAGCCGAAAAAGACTACATCTTTGAGCAAGTATCCACTGCAACGATGGATCATGGAAGGATATCTTAGCCTCCCTTGCTTGGGATAATCAGCAACTTTATATGGCGGTTCTCCGGGAGAGAGGAAGGGTCGCATTTGACCACACTGCTTGCAAGTAGCGCCTTCTCCCGTTACCGGTGGACGAGGGCAGGCAAAACTGGCTGCTGTCCAGGATTGAGTTGGATGGAATATATCAACTCAATCGGTCACGGTGCACGGAGCATGGGATCTGCATAATTTATGCAAGCCCCAACTCTGTATTCTTCTGCTGTTGATTATTGCCATGTCAGTCGGTTTGCGGTAACCGACTGATTGCTGGAGAAGATGGATGAAGAATTGAAGCCCATTGAGAACCTGTCAGAACAGCTTCTGGGCGATCTTCAGACGACGATGGGGAAATCCTTTTGTAGACGGGGTTTCCCTCAGATGTAATCATGAAAAATAGAGAAAAACCCTTGTAGATTGGATTTCCCTTATATGTAATCATGACTTTAATCTTTAATACAATCGTCTTCTTCTCTACATATGATCATCTTGCCATACGTTGCTGTGAAGTCTGAATATGTGTAGCTTCGACACGTCTGATTCTTTACGTCGACTCTATTTAGAAAGAGTGCTAGGTCCTGTCCTTTTGCGTATAACGAATAGTCCATAGAACGCTGTTTGAGCATTTTGACCATTTAGAACTGTCCTGCTGCTAGGACTGAGGAACTGCGTAGAGCTCTGAACTGTTGTTTTTACTTCTGATGAACAGAATTTTTTGTTCAGACTTTGTCTTCAAGAATGATTTCTCGAAAATCCCTTGGAACAGGGTCAAGAAATGGCTGTCAAACTGAGTTGCCATCTTGATAGATGAGATATTCAGACTGGAGTCTGGATGAACTTCGAATCGACCCATGAAGAAGAGTAATTTTTTAATGTAGAACTCTGTATGCTTCGGGTACTTGGGATATCTTGAGGTCAAGAACGAGTATCTTCTGTGTGAACTCTTTGTAATTGACCGCCTTGAGGACCGTTCAGATGTACGCACAATCTGGCCGACGTATCTTTCAGATGTGTGGGAAGTCGTGGAGCATAAAATCATTAGTCTGTAGCCTCTGAGCATAAACTAAACACCATCGAGCAGGAAATCATAGACTTGTGGTTCCTGAGCGTGAAGTCGTAGGTTTGTAGCCTCTCGAGCATAAAAGCTACTGAGCACAAAGGCATCTGGGCATAAAAAACCCGACTTGTAGCCGTCGAACGTAAAGTCGTAGATTCATAGCTATCGAGCGTAGAAAACTCCTTAGCGTAGAACTGTAGATTTCTAGCTTCTGAAAAGAAAATTTCTCCGAGCGTGAAGTTGCGGATCTGTTGCTTCTGAGCGTAAACTAAGCACCACCGAGCGTGAGATCATCGATTTGGTATCTGCTGAGCGTAAAGTCGTCGGTTTGTAGCCTCTCGAGCATAAAAGCTACCGAGCACAAAGGCATCCGGGCATAAAACCATAGACTTATAGCTTACGAGCGTAAAAACCGTAGATCTGTTGCTGTCGAGCGTAGAAAGCTCCTTAGCGTAGGAACCGTTGACCTGCTTTGCGCGAAAAACTTTTCGAATTCGCTGACTGTCCGCCTTCTCTGAATAATAGGCTGACGTAGGACCCAATCATAACCAAATATTAATTTAGAAGATTTGGTTCGGGTTTCGAGGAGTCCGTCCGAGGATTCGAGGAGTCGACCCGAACTCTATATATATCCCAAGCTTTTTGAGAGAAAAACTTTTCATCCGTCTTCTACGAAAGAGAGCCTTCGACTGTTCGAGTTTTCTCCTCTCGTTCTTTCTCCGAGCATTCCGAGCTTTCAGAAATGGCGCCGAAACAAATCACCTCCGCTAAGGGAAAGAGTATAGGTTCTTCTTCTCGTTCTTCTGCCCCAGTGAGAGAGTCTTCGGTCGGGCAAGGTGAATGTTCTTCTGAGCGAAGTATCCCGCCGATGAGTAGCGCACCCGACCTTAGAGGTAGAGCCTTTGGGATGACAAAAAATGACGAAAAATCCTTCGCACACGTTGAACGTGACCGTGCTAGGTCGTCTTCTGTGCTGATAGCCTCTTTGAGGAAGATGACGCACGGAGACGTTTTCATCTTTTACGTCCACATTTCTAATGTGCCAGCGTAAAAACTCTATATTTTCGCAGTTTTGAGCGTAAAAGCTCTAACTGCCGAAAACTTGGTGTATATTATAAAATTTTAGTTTTACGCTCGTGGATGGGACCTCCAGCGTAATAACTAGAATTTTGGCAGTCTGGCGTAAAGCACGGACTGTATACCGCCAATTACGCTTCTGGATGTGACTTTCGGCGTAAAATGACCAAATTTTGTACAGTCTTGGCGTAAAGCACAGACTATCGTTTCTTGGTCTTTATGTTGCAAGATTTGTAATGACGTGTTTTCCTTGCACTTTTGCAGTTAACTTGCATGAGTCTCCACTGGCCGAGGTGATGGGTTCCGCTGCCAGGATGCTGCACTCAAACTATCTGGAGGATCTGTCCCACGTGACATTTCCTATCTCCGGACCCCAGTATCCTGAAGGAAGGGAGATCTTGATATCGTCTCAGGGCGAGCGGACGTTGCTGAACATGATTAACGGGGAGCCCCTGACGTACATAGACGGGGACCAGTACATCAAGCCGGCTTTTCTCTTTGGGGACATGATTGACAAACGGTCCCAGACGAAGCCCAAGAGAGAACCCTAGGTTTTCCCCGCCGAGAGTGTGGTCTTGTATCTGCCCACGATGTCGAGAGATTATCCCATCTCGGCTTTCTCCCATGCTATACATCCCAGGAGGATGTCGTGGACGTTGACTCCCGATCTTCACGGCAAGCCGGGGAAGATCTTTCATTTGAAAGGAGCTGACCAGGGGTCGTTTGTCAGCCGCCCTTCCGGCGTTGTGACGGTGTTCAGGGGACTGTGCCCGGGCAGAGTCCCGAGTCAAGACAGTTCTGTGATCCAGCCGGTCCAATTGCCGACTTTCTGTAACGACTTCATGGGGCGAGGGGGTGTATACCCCAAGGAAAATCCTCGGTGCAATGGGTGGATCACCCCAACAAACCTCCGATGGGCTTGCCTAGTTGACTGGGCCTTGAAGCATTTTCGGAGAGAGCTGGAGGGCATTGGACTGTATGCTGCTGTGAGTGCGACGAGTGTCGGGTTGCCTCCCAACCCTAACCTGTTTCTGGCACTGATGGAGCGATACATTTCGCTCATCGGGACCTTCGCCACTACACTGGGGGAGTTGGGGTTGGCCCTCCATGAGATGGCAGTGATCTCGAGACTGCCGATGGGGGATACCCCATATGAAGAGTATGTTCCCACCAATCGGGAGTTGGAGGACTCGGACCCTCGGGTTATAGAGGTGTATCAGGAGCTGATGTGCCACTACTTCATGTGCACCACTTTTTATAATGAGCCTTCTAATTTGGCTCACACCACTAAGTGGATGTCCTACCTCTTCTTCCACCGGGCCAGGGCCGCCAAGTCGGAGAAAGTTTCGGGGGGCAAGAATGAGCCCGTGAACTGTTTGGGCGTGCTCAGTGCCCAGGTCATCGAGGATCTTATGGAGGATGCTAAAGCTCCATATCAGATTCTCAATGACGGGGTAGAAAAGTATCCTGAAAGCACTAAGGCCTACAGTTACTTGAGACGCTGTCACAGGCCTCTGTCTAAGGAAGCCCGACTGGCTGGCTTTCTCTCCATATGGTTGCGTCGAGTCGTGGTGCCCGATATCACGTCCGCGGACCGCATTCACCGGAACATCCTGTGGCCTGCCGTGCGTCTGGTATTCGGGGTAAGACTGGGCTTGCTCCCTGCCATGGTGTGCCGTATACAGGCTGGCCTGAGAGCCATGACTGATGGACTGCTCGTCGATGAAGCTCGGCGTGATAGCTTTCCTAGGGTAGAATTATCATACATGTACTTAATGGGATGGTTAATTCTTCACAACCTCCAGGTGATGTCTCCCGGCCCTGGTAGTAGCTCGGGGGGTAGTTTCTTGCTGAACTACAAGGACTCTCCCTGGAACGTGAACACAGTTTTAGACTGTCGGCTGGTGCTGAGCCTCAGTCACGGCTGGAAGCTCCTCTACACTGTCCTCTCTGTACATCGCAATCAGTCAGGGATTAGGCTTGAGGATTTAGGTGGAGAGAAGGCCAATCTTTCTCCAGAAGCTTTTAACTGGTTGGTCTGCATCCGACCCTCCCATTTGCTATACAGGAGCGAAGATCATTGCTTCTTTGAGCCCTACTTGCCTAGTCGATTTGCCAGGCAGTTTGGGTACGATCAGCTGCACGTGGGCAATGCCGTCACCAACTTCAGGTCCAGGGGCGGACTCATTGATGGAGCCAGAGGATGGCGGTATTTTATCATGGGTTGCACGGGAGCAATCTTTATCGTGCCGATCGTCACACTCTCCACGGAGCTGCACATCCTCCATTCGTATGCCCAGTTCTACGTGGCGATCAACACCTTCCATCTCAATTTTGACATGCGCGAAAGCTTTAGGGTGCCTTCTCCCAAGCCTGGGGGAAGAGTCGAAGTCCCCTCGGTTTCATCTGACGAGGGTGAGGGGTCCGTCATTCCGGATGAGCCTCTGGTGTCGGTGCCGAGGTGTGAAGTGCCTTCGCCTGTAGGGGCTTTGGCAGTCTCTGGGAAGCGATGGGCTCCTGCTTCGAAGCAGACTTCCCCTCGCAAGAGGAAGAAGAAGACGGTTAATCATTCTCTCCGGATTCCTGGTATTGAGGCTCCTAGAGAGGATCCTGCTGTCTCCCCTGTTGGGGATGTCTCTTTGATTGGAGGTTCCTCATCTTTCGAAGAGGGACCCTCAGTTTCGGCTGGCGGTACCGGAGAACCCCTGCTTGAGTCTGCCGTTGCTGCCACCGCCTCCGGTAGTGGAACAAAATCGCCTGTATGGCCGAGGCAAATAAGAGAATCTTTCCTTAGACCGGCAACGGATGAAACTCCTGTCATGTCCGTGAGCATGCCTGGCGAGATTTCAGCTGACGAACCTCGACCGCGTCTTGGTGAAGTCTCGGTAAAGCACCTGGCGGTGTCGGTGGGCCCACCCCCTTCTCCAGGTATGACAGTTCGCATTGCGTCATTAAGGCATGATTTAGCTACGTGGGCTGCAGATGCGACATATATACCGTTGGCTACGGGTAAATGTCATCTTTATGTCTCCTCTTAGAAAGATTACCATCATATTAATATCAACTTTCTTGTCCTTTTCTCAGGGGACGGCGTCCACGGGGAGTATAGCGTTGAAGCGCCTTCTGGCTCTGCTCGGGCTCCTAGCGATGATACGGAGGCGCCCGACTTCGAGGAGGAAATATCTTCGGGGGCCAGCTCGCCCGGAGTGGTTTCGTCATCTCAAGAGGAGGACGAACCCGTTATCGTGACCTCGCCTCTCGTAAGTATGTCGATGACTTCGACCGTCGTTGTCGCACCTCCTTCGATCGTACCACCCGTCGAGGCGGTGGCTATGGCCACCTCATCTGCAATCATTCCTGGAGGGGGACTCGCCAATATCGCGGCCACTCCTGGCGTCCAATCGGATCTAGTTGTGCTGACCGAGCAATATACCAGCCTCTTTTACACCAGTTTGAAAACGCTGATATCAATGGTGTTGGCGAAGAATCTAGACTTCGAACGTCTGAAGAAAGCTTCTCTATTTTTGATCGGGGCGGTCAGGGAGTTTGGCGATTCTGGGGTAGCTAACGCCCTGGAGGCGATGGTTAATGGTTTGGAGCAACCTATTAACGAATACTTGCAGCTGACTCGGGGCAACCTTGAAGCTGAGGTCCAGGCCAGATACGACCTCATGACTGTGCGGCTTACCAAACAGCTGGAAAGCCTAGATAACTCCATCAAAGCACATAAGCTGGAGATGGATGAAAGAAAAGCTATCGTGGAGGAGGCTCTTGCTCTTCAGACGAAGTGCCAATCCGAGCATGAAGGGAACGTAGCGAGGGCCCGCAAGTTGAAGAAAAAACTCGCTCTGGCAGAGGAGTGGGCTTCTCAGTCGTTGGCGGGTCTAGACGTAGCGACTGGTCATCTGAGCATAGCACGCCGGGATCTGGAGCGTGCAGAAGCTTCCCGTGCTGGCTCTCTTCGGGCAAGGGCCAAGCTGTCCTTTATGAACAATCCCGAGGCACGGCTGGAGCGGGCCCGCGCTGATGCCTTAGTTTCCAGGAATGAGAGGATAGCTGTACTGGTGCAGCTGATTCGCGATCTGACTGCTCCCCCACAATGATGTACCCTTTCTTCTTTTTGCTTCCCAGATGTAATTCTGCACTCTTTTTTCTTTAGGAATAAATAAAAGCGACTCTTTTCTGACTTTGTGGACCCATCATTTCGGAATATAAATGACAGGTTTGGGCGAGAGTGATATCAGAGGTAGTATGGACGTGATAGACTCTCGATAAACTTTTAGCAGGACATATCTATTCAGAGGTCATACGGACATAATAGAATATGCTTTGGTAGGATATATCTATTTATAGGTCATACGGACATGATAGAATATGCTTTGACTAAGGTTGGTAGACAAGACGCTATCAAAGGTAATATGGACGTGATAGGTATCGCATTTTCCAAATTAGTCGAACATATCTATTCAGAGGTTATATGGACATGATAGAGTATGACCCAACTAGTTTCGTTTTGGAAGTAGTTTTGTCAGAATTGAGATTCTCGCTATATTCCACTTGAGCAGAGGAGGTTAAGCATAGTACCTTTTCAGGAATTTACCGTTGATAGGAGCCATTAACAGGTCTCCATTAGGCTGGGCTAACCTGTAAGCGCCGTTTGAGAACGTTGTCTCGATCACATAAGGGCCTTCCCACTTGGGCTGGAATTTGCCTTTACTTCTGTGAGTAAGGATCATCGACCTTCTTACGGCTAAAACTAGCTCGCCGACTTTGAACACTCTTTCCTTTACTTTATGATTGAAAGCTTTAGAAATGCGTGCTTGGTAGAGCGTGATACGCTGTTGAGCTTGGAGGCATTTCTCGTCTAATCCTTCTAGCTCTTGAAGCCTTAACAGGTCATTCTTTTCTTAAGCCAGCTCATTAGTCACGGCTATCCTGAGTGACGGGATCTGGATTTCAATGGAGAGAACTGCTTCGCTCTCGTAGACCAGTGAAAATAGGGTACAACCTGTCGGTATTCGTACCGTTGTACGGTATGCCCAGAGACATTCGCCCAGCTTCTCATTCCAATCTCTTTTGTTTGAAGAAACGAACTTTTTTAAGAGTTTGATAATGGTTTTGTTGAAAGCTTCTGCCAAACCATTAGCAGCTGGATAATATGTCGTAGAGGCAATATTATGTATCCGATTTTTATCGCAAAGTCGATGAAATACTTGGCTGATGAACTGAGGCCCATTGTCATGGATTATCCTTCGGGAAATCCCAAAGCGATAAATAACGTGATGCTTGATGAAGCTGATTACATTAGATGCCTTTACCTCAGCAAGAGGGATCGCCTCTGCCAATTTGGAGAAGTAATTCGTGATGGCCAGTATGAACCGGTGACCTCTGGAAGAAGACGGGTGAATAGGACCAATGATATCCATACCCCATGCTTCGAAAGGCCAGGATGCAACCGTAGGATGTAGATATTCAGACGGTTGATGTATGAAGTCTGCATGAACCTGACAGGCTCTGCATTGTCTTGCATAGTTGATTGCGTCTGCGATCATAGTGGGCCAGTAATAGCCCATTCTCCTGATACGATCCTGTAGCTTAGGACCGGGCTGATGTGCTCCGCATACGCCGTCGTGAGCTTCTCAGATAATCTGCTGTACTTCGTCGTCAGAGAGACATCTCAATAGCAGTCCGTCGTAGGACCGGCGATATAGGCATTGTGAAGATGCATCGAAGTAGAAGCGTAATGATCGTCTTTTGACGGATACTGCTTCTTTGGGGTCCTCCGGCAAGATTCCGTATGCGACAAAATCTATGAAGGGACTTCTCCAGTCTCTTCTAGGGGGATCTGTGTTCACAGCGTAGCTGCGTTCTATGTGAAAGTTGTTCTTCATACAGAATAAATCTCTGTTAAGAAGGATTACCGAATTCTGCCTTCTTATAGGAGTGACTAAATCCGCAGCTAGACTGGCTAGGGCATCAGCTTCCAGATTCTGAGATCGAGGTAAATGCTCTAGGAAGAACCCTTTGAATGTCATGGCTATCTCGACCGTTTCTAGGTGATAGGGGATGAGGTCTAAATTTCGGACTTTATATATTCTCCTGACTTGATTGACGATAAGCAGAGAATCACAAAAAGCTTCCAGGGACTCGACCCCCAGCTCTTTGGCGACTTGGAGCACGATTAGCAGAGCGTTGTACTCTGCCACATTATTGGAGCATGGCTCGCTAAGAGAATACGCTCGGTAGATGACGAGTTTATCAGGAGTGACCAGGACGATTCCTACCCCTGAAACCACGTTTCCCATGGGACCAGTTCTGGAGGCTCCATCGAAGAATAGTTGCCATGCGTCACTTTCCATTGCGGAATTACATTTTGCAACTTTGTCGGGAATGTCCTCGTATAATTTGGAGGCCTCCGGGATCGGATGAGCAGCTAGGAAGTCGGCCAGCGCTTGGCCTTTGATGGACTTCTGCGGGACGTATACCATGTCGTATGGTGTTAACAACATCGCCCAAGTCGCGAGTCAGGAATTAAGAGCACTTGGCTTGCTCATCAGTACTCGAAGAGGGTTGATCCTGGAGATGATATAAATAGTCTGACCGGTGACATAGTGTCACATTTTCTGGATAGCGAACATCAGAGCCAAGCATTCTTTCTCCACTGGTTGTACCGGTGTTCGGCTCCGACCATCATCCTGCTGAGGTAGTAGATAGCCTATTCGTGACCAATATCGTTCTTTTGTGCAAGAAGAGCTCCCAGAAAATGATCCATCGCTCGAACGTACAGCAAGAATGGTCTTCCCATGACGGGAGGCACCAGAATTGGCGGACTGGTGAGATAGCGCTTGATATCTCCGAACGCTTGTTGACAGGTTTCGTCCCATACGAAGGATACACCTTTCTTCATGAGATGCGAAAAGGGCTGACATCTCCCCGAGAGGTTGGATATGAATCTCCGGATATAAGCCAGACGGCCTTGAAATCCTCGGAGTTCCTTCAGATTATGGGGCGGTCGCATTTCTACGATGGCCTGGACTTTGTCAGGGTCCACTTGGATGCCTTTGGCGGTGATGACAAATCCCAGGAATTTGCCACTAGATACACCCAAAAAGGACTTCGTAGGGTTCATCTTGAGTTGATGTTGGCGCATTAACTCGAATATCGTCCTCAAGTCTTGAATGTGATCATCTTTGAGACGGCTCTTGACGGCTATGTCATCCACGTAACATTCTACTGTTTTACATAAATGCTCATGGAATATGTTACTCATAGCCCGTTGGTATGTAGCCCCGGCGTTCTTCAATCCGAAGGGCATGACCGTATAGCAATATACCCCCAACGGGGTCCGAAAGGCAGTGTGCTTCTCGTATTCAGGATGCATCTTGATCTGATTGTATCCTGAGAATCCGTCCATGAAAGACATGTGTTCAAAATCGCAGGTATTGTCGATCATGATGTCCGTGATGGGAAGAGGGAACTCATCCTTGGGGCAGGCTGTATTCAGATCTCGGTAATCGATGCAGATACGTATTTTCCCATTTTTCTTGATGACTGGGACAACATTGGCGACCCAGTCTGGATGTTGTTCTTCCCGGATGAAACTGCAGGCTATCAACTTCTTGACTTCAGCTTCGATGGCGTCCATCATATCCGGGCGGAACCGGTGTTGGTGCTGCTTCACAGGTTTTGAATCGGTCAATATGTTGAGTTTGTGAGTAGCCACCTTTGGGTCAAGGCCCGTCATGTCCTCATAATCCCATGCAAAGACGTCGATATACTCTTTTATCAGCTGGATAACTTCTTCCCTTTCAGCTGGGGAAAGATTGTTACTGATAAATATCGGCTTTGGCGAAAGTTCACCCCCAACATCAACCTGGATAACTTTGTCTTTGGTGGGAGGTTCCTTTTGCTCGAAGCAGAATTCCTACTGCGTATCCATTTGTTGGGCCCAAGAGTCATTCTCAAACAGTTCAGATTCTTGTTCGTCTGATTCGAAGGAATCTGCCACTACCATATTCACTGATAATGTTTGTTCGAGAGCATCAGGTAAGTCAGAGGGTGACGAGCCGTTCTGAGAAGAGGAGAAGATATCCTCGTCCGACTTAGAGGAGGTGGCATACCCCAACCCGAAATGAGTTCATTGATAGTAGGGGTCGCCGCGCAGCGGCGTTCGTCTGCCTCTTCTGTAGTTGAGGCCTGGCTTCCGCTCCAAGTCGTAGCCCATGTTTTGCATGATCCTCAACGCTTGTGGGATGTATCGGTGAACTTGCATTTTTCCAGCATCGTCATTGAAAGAATCTTCCTGGATAGCCGGTTGATTGCGCATGCGGCCGAAGACTATTGAACGCTGGCTGCTGTAGGTAAGAGGGACAATAAAGATAGAATCCTTATGTGGTCCATACATCGTGACGACGTTGGATGATGACGCTACTTCCCAGACATACGGACGGTAGGAGTTCATAACTTCCAAGAATTTTTTGTGCTATAGGTTCTACCTCGTCACGGGGAGTGGATTCCTGATTTGGAATTTGAGCGTCAATATACTAGAAAAGAGGATGTTTATTATCATCTGAAACTCCGTTCCTGGTTGCATTTATATCGGTCGGCTGCCTGTTACGCCGAAGGTTGATGACCAAGGGTGGAGGCTTCTGGTTCAATGTGATCACTAGAGGATCACTCCCTTTTCCTGACCTGGTCTTGTTCAGGTGAATAGCCGTAGGCTCCATAGCTTTTGGACTAGTGGTTCGTCCTTTCACTCTGATTGACAGCGGTAGTATGGCAGAGGGTTCTTCTGGCTCCTGGTGGGATTCCTTCTCTGCCTCGCCCGACACTTCTTCCGTGTGGTCTTGAGAGTACAATACAGCATCGGAATAGTAGGATTCTACTCCTCTAAACGGGTTTAGGTCAGGAACCTCCGTTTGTACTGTTCCTTGGGGGTCTACATATTTAAGACATTGATGTAGAGTTGAAGGAACGATGTTGTGGTCGTGGATCCACGGTCTTTCCAGCAAAATATTGTAGGACACCTCTGAATCGATAACGTAACATGTGGCCACCGATCTGAGGTTGCCAATCTGGATCCTCAGGCAAATTTTCCCCAATGGCTTACTTCTACCGGCGTTGAAACCCACGATTGTAGTGGAGGTGTAAGCCAATTCGTTGGTAGGAATCCTCAACGGTCTGAGCAGACTGTGAGGGATGATGTTGATCGACGATCCCGGATCTATGTGAATCCGATCGACCTCCATAGAATCGACGTACCCGGTGTAATAGAGGGGCCTGTTATGCCTGTTATGTTTTAACAGCATGTCATCTTGAGTGAAAGTGATATTTGGGACCACTTTTATTACACTGTGGCATTGAGGACATGCAACCGGTTCTTCGTCGGGGGACTTGAGCTGAGTCAAGCATGCCTCCGCCTGCATCAGTGCTTCACTCAGGGCTAGATGAGTGTCTTGGGAGAGCCTGAGTAGCTCGAAGATGGACAGCCTGGCTGGTGTATTAGCCAGTTGGGCCAGTATGTCGAAGTTGTATGGCTTCTCTAAACCTTTGTTTGGAATGTTTTTCACAGGTTTATCAAAGCGCACTTCTCTTTGCTTCCCCTTGTCCGCCGGAGTTGGTTTTGAAGGACCGACATCTGGTACGACAGGGTCTGGTCCTGAAGGTTTGGCAGCTGAAGCATCCGCTGGTGCATCTTCCTGACTTGCTCCGTAGTCGTTGAGGTAGGTTTTCCCTGAACGGGTTGTAGCAAATACCTCGTCTTCGTCTGATGGCGAAGAAGTTGCGACCATATGGCATAGTTTGCATTTGGAGCTCTTTCTAGACGTAGCCTTAGTAGCTTTAGTCTCCTCCTCGAGCTCTGACACCAAATCCGGATAAACCCACATAATCTCGCCCTGCCGGGTGGTTAGGGGTACCAAGTCATAATTTTGACCCCTAGCTGGAGGAAGATTGACGATGTTCATCGTGGTCCGGGAAATGGGTGTGACACCGTCCGAGACTTCTTGGGAAGGCAGATTGCCAAACCGCAGAGAGATCATGTTGGCCGTGACCGTCTTCTCGGTGTTGTGCAGAGTGATGGCCTTAGCATCGATCAAACCCTGGATCTTCCTTTTCAGTATGTAACACGCCTTTGTCGGGTGGTGCACGTATCTGTAGAAGATGCAGTATTTGGGGTCGTTAGTACTGCCGACTTCTTGGGGCCGTCTCAGCTCCGGAAGGGTAATCTTGCCACTTTTGACGAGACATTCGAATATACTTGGGATATCATTGTCGTCGAAAGAGTAGACTTCGACGGGCCTGGAAGTCCCGGGTTTCGCTTGTGCGGTTGCCGCAGTCTTTTTCCTGGCCGTATTGATCGCCAGAGCTTCTTTTCCTTTAGAGCTGCGAGGATGGTCGCTGCTGGGAGATGACCTCTTGCCTCTGTCAGAGGCGGAGATCATGATGCCATTGTCGCGCGCCTTGCGACTGTTGTCTTCGGCGGCTACTGCCGAGATGATGAACGAGGGCCAATCATAGAACTGATATGGTCATGTAAATACCGAGACTACGGAAAGGAGGTTCTTCCTGCAAATATCTACTAATGCAGAGTCTGGAACTCCTGGAGGCATATGTAAGGTGGCCTGACGAAAACGTTCGATGAAGGTGCGAACGTCCTCCTTTTCCCTCTGCTTGACTTCGATGAGAGAGGACATAGACATGTCCATTCCTCCCTCATAGAATCGCATGAAGAATAAAGCCTTGAAGTCCTCGAAGGAAGTAATGCAGTTGTCCGTCAAGCTACGGTACCACTGATAGGCTACTCCTGAGAGGCAGCCTTTGAACACCCGAGTGAGGAGGGCGTCGTTCCCTTGTCGCAACACCGTCATCATACTGAAATAGTTCATGTACTGACTTGGTGATGTTTTTCCCTCGAACAGAGCCATAGTCTGAGGTTTGTACCCGGAGGGAAAGGGACCTCTTCCCAGATAGCTGGGTAAGGCTGGTTGATTCCCAGTTTCTTGAGCGGATCTTTGTGCTTCAAGGCGTCAAACTGGGCTTTCAACTCCCGTACTACCTGCATTGGATTTTCAGTTGAAAGCGGGACTACGGTGTAGTGCAGAGTTGGTTATATCATGACTCCAACGGGAGGTAATATATTCTCTAAGTGAGGAAGCAAAGGAACTGCTTACTCTTGATCTAGAGCAGGCTCTTGGCTCGGGTTGGATGGTGGTAAGTCCACCCCCACACGTATCTGAGTTGGCGGGACCGATGCTTGAGCCATGGCAGTTGCGTGCTGAGTTAGCATCATCTGGTGCATGTTCTCCATTATGGATTGTATTTGTTTCAGAGATGTCTCCAGTATAGTGATGCATTGTTCCGCGTTTCCCGATGGCGAAGCTTCCTCGCGTTCATCTTCAATGGCATAAACTCCCATTTCCCTAGGCATCGTCAAAAGATGCGTATAGGTTGCTGCAGAAGTTGACTCTATACTCTCAGTATTTGATTCGGGAGAATGGCGACCCTCAGTGTCGGAATCAGAGGAGTACGAAGTCAGTTGTTGTGACCTTGAACGAGTGTTCTGGAATACCCCATCTTCAGTGTCTCTGAGGAGCATATTGGATCTCCTTCGGGTCGGAGTTCTAGAGGACGGACGTCTTGAGCCTGAGCTTCCTCCAGGTATATGCGAAGCCATGTTCACGGATGCATGCACGGGCTCTTCTTCCTGGAAAGACAGAGAGTAGCTCAATCGGTCGAAAACCGACCGTTTTGCTTTAGAACAGCAGCAGTCAATCACAATCTTATGACTATTACAATATTGCTCGCTAGGGGGCGTAATAGACATATTAGAAGGTCCCCTTTCCTTACGCTTCTGGATTAGATATTTGTGCAAGTCAGGAGGAGTAGAAGAAGAAGACGACGGCTTGTTCCTCCTGTTCCCACTAGTAGGCATGTGGAGATTGGGCACCATGGTTTTCCCTGTGCCACCTGTGTACAACAGGTTGGCCATCTGGGTGGCGGATAATCCCCGGGGAGGGTGTCTTTTCGCAACCTGAGCTTGCTTTACGCCATGAGACTTCGCCTGGCATAATTTTTGCTCAGACTGGCGTAAAGCTGAAGAGGTCCTCAGTCGGCCATCGACTTCCCGCGTAATCCGGAGGGTAGGCAGATTGTTCCCTTGCTGGAGTAAAGGCCGAGAAGTTGAGTACTCTGCCGCTTGCTTTCCCTTGCGGAGATCACAGCGCTCATCTGGTTCTCCATAAAGGTCAGATGTTGTCTTCCGCATGGAGCGTGATTTGTACTTCCGATTTGGCGCTGAGGCATCATCAGAAGTTTTGTCTGTACCGCACGTAGCGGGAGACTGGCTTCTACGCGTAGAGCGCAGTGGATACTTCTGGGTTAGCGCTGAGGCTTTGCCCGAAGTTTTGTCTATACCGCGCGTAGCGGGAGACTGGTTTCTACGTGTAGAGCGTAGTGGATACTTCTGGGTTAGCGCTGAGGCTTTGCCCGAAGTTTCGTCTGTACCGCGCGTAGCGGGAGACTGAATTTTACGTGCGGGGCACGGAGGGAGCAATGCTACAACCTCATTGGTCGGAGAGATCGGAGAGATCGGAGAGTCCACAGAAATGGTAGAAGAGGTCTTGGGCATCCAGACCTTGTGCAGCTTCCTGTTGTCTTGGACGGAGAGAGGGTGAGAGCTACCCCCGGTTCGAAGCATGTCTTCGTAGGCAGACTGGTCGAATTGGACGACCAGTGTCTTCTTCACGGTTCCTACAGATACCGCATCGTGTTGAGAAATTACTTCCTCATCAGAAGAGAAAGATGTCCCCAGCAGAGTCGCCATCTTGTTTGTGGTGGAAAACGAAAGAATAAAAATGTATTCAAGATGGGGTTTACACAAAACCCGTCTTCTTTGGTTTACAAACAAACTTGTACAATTTGATTCTATACGAGGATATGGGAGTACAATTTATTTAATCTGGATAAATATTGCTATAGGTGTCTGATCTGCAGTCGATCACTTTAGCCCTTGGACCACACGATGTTAAAGAAGTGCCGTGGAAGACAGGTAGCAGCTTTGAAGGTTGCAGAAGAGGGTGGATGCACGATGCCAAAGTCGTCGATCCCTACTCTTTTGCCTGAGCTCCGGATTCTCTCTCTCTCTCTCTCTCTCTCTCCCTCTCTCTTGACCTTTGGTTCGATCTTTCTTGGAAGTTCGACCTTTAGATCTTTCGACCGTGGATCTGATATTGGTTTTCTTGACCAATTTTCTGACCATCCAATTTGTCAACCTTGTTCCTCATTGATAGAGGTCTCTATTTATAGAGTTTTGGTGACAGTGACCACTCCGTCGGTATAGAAACCGAGGAGTGGAAAGTACAGCACCCTTTTACATGACGGTTTAAAATAACCAATGCCTGCGTATAGATGACCTTTTGAGTGAGCATGTGACGCGTGTCCAACTAAGGGGACAAAATGCGTATATCTGCTGCGAAGATCACGGCGTAGAAGCCACATAGGTAGTTATCCCTTGTGTAGAAGAGGTTGGCGTAGAAGCCAATAACTGTCACCATGGCGTAGAAGCCAAATAGTTATCAAACCGGCATAGAAGCCGAGTAGGCATAGAAGCCGAGTAGGCGTAGAAGCCGAGTGGTCATAGAGGGCGAGTGGGTGTAGAAGCCGAGTGAGCACAGGAGCTGAATGGGCGTAGAAGCCACTGCGTACCATGCCAGAGTGCTGATGTCGACGTTTTAGCCGAAATTACGGCTTTTGAAGATATAATCAAATCTCTTGCATTAAATGCTGAGATTTGCCACCATCCTGTGTATTAAATATGGAGGCATGTTTTTGAAGGTCTGCATCCCTTCTGTGCATCAATCGCAGAGACGTGCCTCGAGAAACTGTCACCGCTCTGTGCATTAGACGTAGAGACGTGCCTCAAGCAACTGTCATCGCTCTACGTGCCTCGAGCAACTGTCATCGCTCTGTGCATTGGACGTAGAGACGTACCTCGAGCAACTATCACCGCTTTGTGCATTAGACGTAGAGACGTGCCTCGAGCCCCGTACGAAGTGCAACTTTTGACATGGCAAGCGGTTTGTCTACCGCGGAGCGTAAACAGCTCATGTCTGCCTGTGTAAAACAAGGCAGCGTATCCCTTTGTGCACGTAAAAGCAGTTTACGCAAAGGAGATGGCGGTAAATGACAGCCTGGGTCGCAGTGCCGTGCCATCATTATAGCCGTCGTCTGGGTAGCCGTGCAGTATCCCTCTGTCAGAAGTCCAGACGTCAGGTTTATTGAAGGATCTGACAGGTTCACTTCGGAGAATACGAAGTGTCTCTCGTACACTTCAAAGAGGATGGGTTTTACGCCTAGGAGGCGACGAAGAACCCTGTTTACGCTGAAGCATCCTGGACATACTTCCTTACGCGGATGGTCTTTTCAGCTTATACTTCACGCTGTGATTAGCGGAAAAAAGCTTTGTTGCACATTTTGAAGGCTCTGAAGGCCTCTGTGTACGCTGCTCTGCATCAATACGCTGCGTATAGCTTCCCGGCGTATTTTTCATGCTTCTACAAGACCCCCTTCAAAGCTTTCAAATTCCTCGGAATTTGGAATGCTTTGAATGAAGCATGAACCATTCCTCGTAACTCAAAACATTTCTGAATGGAGCGTTGAAACGGTCGATGCTGACTTTATGGCGGATTTATTGGGGACCGGTGTGATCTCTTTCGCCTATAAAAAGGCTGGGGAGTTAACCCGTTCTCCCCACATTCCCATCACCACGCAGAGATGATCGCCGGAGTTCGTCGGGTAGACCTGAGGAAGAAGGAGATCATGTTCTTCCAGCGTGTAAGGAGCCAAAAAAGACGGCGTCTTCGAGCAAGTGTCCACTGCAACGATGGATCATGAAAGGATATCTTAGCCTCCCTTGCTCGGGATAACCAGCAACTTTATATGGTGGTTCTTTGGGAGAGAGGAAGAATCATATTTCACCACGCTGCTTGCAAGTGGCGCCTTCTCCCGTTACCTCCGGGGATGAGAGCAGCAACTAGCTCTAACCTCGGGTATTGAGTTGGGTGAAATACCTTAATTCAATCTTCCATGGCGCTGGGCGTAGGAAAGCAGTACCCTACTTTTCTGTTGGAGGATGGGTCTATGCCCAGTTTTGTATCCTCCCGCCACTGATCATCTTCTTGGAAGAAGAGGAAGACCGTCACCAATGTGAGAACCTGTCAAAACAGCTTCTCGGTGCGATCTTCAGACGATGATGAGGAAGCCCTTTTATCGACGGAGTTTCCCTCAGATGTAATCACGAACATGAAGAAAAACCCTTGTAGATTGGATTTTCCTCATATGTAATCATGACTTTAATCTTTTAATAAAATCGTCTTGCTTCTTCATATGATCATCTTGCCATACATTGCTGTGAAGTCTGAATATGTGTAGCTTCGACACGTCTAATTCTTTACGCCGACTCTGTTTAGAAAGAGTGCTAGGTCCTGTCCTTTTGCGCATAGCGAATAGTCCATAGAACGCTGTTGAGCATTTTGAACATTTAGAACTGTCCTGCTGCTAGGACTGAGGAACCGCGTTGAGCTCTGAAATGTTGTTTTTACTTCTGATGAACATAATTTTTGTTCAGACTTCATCTTCAAGAATGATTTCTCAAAAATCCCTTGGAACAGGGTCAAGAAATAGTTGTCAACTGAGTTGCCATCTTTGATAGACGGGATATTCAGACTGGAGTCTGGATGAACTTCGAATCGACCCATGAAGAAGAGTAATTTTTCAATGTAGAACTCTGTATGCTTCGGGTACTTGGGATATCTTGAGGTCAAGAACGAGTATCTTCTGTGTGAACTCTTTGCAATTGACCGCCTTGAGGACCGTTCAGATGTACGCGCAATCTGGCCGGCGTATCTTTCAGATGTATGCGAAGTCGCCAACTTGTTTGTGGTGGAAAATGAAAGAACAAAAATATATTCAAGATGGGGTTTACACAAAATCTGCCTTCTTTGGTTTACAAACAAACTTGTACAATTTGATCCTATACGAGGATATGGGAGTACAATTTATTTAATCTAGGTAAATATTGCTATAGGTGTCTGATCTGCAGTCGATCACTTTAGCCCTTGGACCACACGACATTGAAGAAGTGTCGTGGAAGACAGGTAGCAGCTTCGAAGGTTACAGAAGAGGGTGGATGCACGATGCCAAAGTCGTCGATCCCTACTCTTTTGCCTGAGCTCCGGATTCTCTCTCTCTCTCTCTCTCTCTCTCTCTCTCTCTCTCTCTTGACCTCTGGTTCGATCTTTCTTGGAAGTTCGACCTTTAGATCTTTCGACCATGGATCTGATATTGGTTTTCATGACCAATTTTTTGACCTTCTAATTTGTCGACCTTGTTCCTCATTGATAGAGGTCTCTATTTATAGAGTTTTGGTGACAGTGACCACTCCGTCGGTGTAGAAACCGAGGAGTGGAAAGTACAGCACCCTTTTACACGACGGTTTAAAATAACCAATGCCTGCGTATAGATGACCTTTTGAGTGAGCATGTGACGCGTGTCCAACTAAGGGGACAAAACGCGTATATCTGCTGCAAAGATTACGGCGTAGAAGCCACGTAAGTAGTTATCCCTTGTGTAGAAGAGGTTGGCGTAGAAGCCAATAACTGTCACCATGGCGTAGAAGCCAAATAGTTATCAACCGGCATAGAAGCCGAATAGGCGTAGAAGCCGAGTAGGCATAGAAGCCGAGTAGGCGTAGAAGCCGAGTGGTCATAGAGGCCGAGTGGGCGTAGAAGCCGAGTGAGCACAGAAGCTGAATGGGCGTGGAAGCCGCTGCGTAACGTGCCAGAGTGCTGATGTGGACGTCTTAGCCGGAATTATGGCTTTTGAAGATATAATCAAATCTCTCGCATTAAATGCAGAGATTTGCCACCATCCTGTGCATTAAATGTAGAGGCGTATTTTAGAAGGTCTGCAGGCCTTCTGTGCATCAGTCGTAGAGACGTGCCTTAAGAAACTGTCACCGCTCTGCGCATCAGTCGTAGAGACGTGCCTCGAGAAACTGTCACCGCTCTGCGCATCAGTCGTAGAGACGTGCCTCGAGCCCCGTACGAAGTGCAGCTTTTGATGTGGCAGGCGGTTTGTCTACTGCAGAGTGTAAACAGCTCATGTCTGCCTGTGTAAAACAAGGCAGCGTATCCCTTTGTGCACGTAAAAGCAGTTTACGCAACGGAGATGGCGGTAAATGACAGCCTGGGTCGTAGTGCTGTGCCATCATTATAGCCGTCGTATGGGTAGCCGTGCAGTATCCCTCTGTCAGAAGTCCAAACGTCAGGCTCATTGCAGGATCTGACAGGTTCATTGCAGGATCTGACAGGTTCACTTCGGAGAATGCGAAGCGTCTCTCGTACACTTCAAAGAGGATGGGCTTTACGCCCAGGAGGCGACGAAGAACCCTGTTTACGCTGAAGCATCCTGGACGTACTGCCTTACGCGGATGGTCCTTTGAGCTTATATTTCACGCTGTGTTTAGCGGAAAAAGCTTTGTTGCACGTTTGATGGCTCTGAAGGCCTCTGTCTACGCTGCTCTGCATCAATATTCAGCGTATAGCCATTCGGCGTATTTTTCATGTTTCTACACACACCAATAATCACTAGGCCCGAAGAGTAAACCTTCTCAACGATCAGTAGCAAGTCCGGATCTGCGCTCCTGTGAATAATCATGAACATCTACACCTGGAAAGGGACAGGTCCTCAGAGGGACGTAACAAGATACATAGAAGCAAGCCAATTGAATACAGTAAACATGCATGAAGTTTGAAAATATATAAGTACGCTGTATAAGACAATATATATGAATGCAAATGAGGACAACTTTTTGACGTATGGGCAAGGGTAGGCTATTCGATCTAAGCCTCACAACTCACACACACGTCAGTGGACATCAGAAATTGACATACCGTGGGGGTAGCGACCAGCGAGACTCCAGAAATCGACATACTGCGGGGGTAGCGACCAGCGCGACACACGCCTGTAGTGCAAGCTATATACTACGGTTTACCAGAGTGGTTAAAAGCCCATACGCCTACTGATTGTCCTCTATGATACTAAGTGTCAAGTGTGTGTCAACATACCTAATATATAGTAATGACTGAAGAAACTATACATGCAATAAATATACAAAAATATAATAAATATACAAAAATATAATAAGCATGCAAAGTACTGTAAGCAATTTGGCAAGGTATCTTGCCTGGTAAGAAAGCTGCAAAGTGTAACGTCCAGAAGTCCAACACACAGGATCAGAAGTTATGGCCTCAGAACAAATATCTCCGGATGCTGAAATAGACATCATCAACATTCCCAGAATAAGCTAAATAGCTAGAAAGCACTTTCCTTTCGTCCAATTTGGACACAGGGGAAAAACGGTAATTTCGAGTCAAGGTGGGGTCCACATATGGCCCACTTTATACCGATAAGCGTGCCAAGGATAACAGTCTCTAAATGGGACAAATTATAGGTCAAACGAACTCTAAAAGTCAGTACGAACTCAACGGTATGTCCAAATGTGAATTCCGGTGAGCCGAACACAATTTTGCCCAAAAAGTCAACCATGGGCCCGCCAATTGGCGACTTGGTCAACTGTCTTAAATTTGCGTGAAAATAGGGTCACAGGACCAACGCGATGCCACGAGTCCAGTGGCATAAGTTTTGTCACAATCTGACGAGCGTGCACAAAATGTGCAGGGCTTTTGCAAAAGTTACGACACGGGAATTGTCTGCGGATACGGGCTGATTCCGACGCGCACACACGTCCGAATCAGTTTTCATGAAATCTTACGTGTCCGATTATACTGTGCGCACCTTTTGGTACACTTGGTACACGGCGGGGCGGTCTCGTTTGGCGGGGCGCGCTCCGTTTCACAATTTTTAAAAATCTGGAAAAAATAAATTTTTGGGGTTTTCCAACAAATTTATTTCTACATACAACAGTTAACAAATTAATATAATTAATAGAAATTAAACTAGGTCAAGTGGTCTCCGTATACCAAAAAGAAAAATCAAATTTTGATCTCTGTGGTGGAAGATACGAATCCGGGAACATAGGTCATCGTAACGAAATTTTTGGAATTTAAAAAGTCGTAGTTTTTCATCGACTTGGCGTCGATTTTTGCCTAGGTCTATGCGTTGTTCGAGATCTACTATCATACATATATTGAAGGGGATTAAGTGGTGAACGTACCGGTGAAGACGGGGTCGAGTTTGGTCGAGCGAGGATACGGGAATCGAAGCGTGAACACAGGTACGCTGTAGTTCAAACTACTGCTGCGGGTGCGCGGTCGCGCGGCGTCGACGGGCGGTGGGCGCTCGGCGGTCCAGGCGATGTTTCCGGCGGGTAGCTGGACTTCTGGGTCGGCGGTCTCGTGGGGAAGGATGAGAGATTTAGGGTTAGGGTTTGGAATTTATGATGTGAATATATATATAGGAAAGAGGGAGATGTCGAGTTAGCGGGTCATCTACAGTGCCGCGGGGGGGGGGGGCTGCTTAATGCGGGTAGATGGGAATAGATGGGCTGCTGCTATGTTCTCATTGATAATGAGTTGGGTTTATTTTAGGGTCGCGGGTATTAGGGATTTGGGTAGATCCAATAGGCATTTTCCATTTTCTTTTTCCTTTCTTTTTCTTATTTTATTTTCCAATTCCTTTTTAATTCCTTTTTCTTTCTTCTTATATTTCTATTTAAACTACGTATGTACACACACACATATATATATATATATATATATATATATATATATATATATATATATATATATACACACATAGAATTTCCTAGAAATTATATTATTGCATACCATTAAGCTAGCAACTATCCAAAGGGTCTCCTACATGAAATAAATTAGGAAAAATTTATACCGGCTCCATAAATCTCCTAAATTCAAAAACACCTAAAATAAAAATTAAATAAAATATATTTCTCCTAATTAGCTCATAATTACTATAACTAAATTAATAATTAATTAAAAAGGATAAATACGGTTTTCTAGGATCATGGGTTTTACATTCTACCCAACTTATAAAATGTCATCCTTGAAATTGGCACTAACCCATATTCATAATGATCACTATAGCTATTACACTATATTGGTATCTAGCAGTGTTTTCTAAAAGTCATGGTCTGCCATTCTAACACTTCCTCATTTATTGCCCATACTCCATTCTATTTCTACTCATCTTACACTATCCAACTTAAAAGAATTCTACTAGTACTCAAGGTCTCTTGAAGCTATCGTCTAGGTTGTAAGGCAAATATATTTATTGGGTCGAGCATCTTGGGATACTTGTATTGTATCTCACAACCATGACTTTTTTTTGTAACCGTCAAGTATCGTAGTCTAATACTGCCATGACACCTGACCAATATGTCTGCAAATACTTTGACTACTCTTACCACAACGGTCTAGCTGCAGCTGTCGCTACTTTGCTAGCTATTTGTCATAGTTGTCAGTTCGTAACAAGTAGCTTCAACTCTTTCCTAGGCATAGTCTAAGTTTTAGGGCAACACTTTAGGTCTTGACTAATCTTTATAAAACTATTGGAAGTATGAACAATTTCAACAATCTAACATATTCCTATTGGGCTAAATGATGCTACTTAAGGGTTAAATTAATAAAAGAATACAGATATTGCTATAATGCATATACATAAGGGTTATCGTTATGAACTCATCTTTTAGTTATCAAGCATTACTAACACATTTATGTTTTAACTAACAAAATAAGGGTGAGGTTGATATAAATCAAACAATTTATAATGGCACGAAAAGATACAACTATGATAGGAAGAGTTAAACACGAGATAAGAAATGGATATAAAAAGAGGAGATGAGTCACCCAAGAGGGCGAGATAAGGATAGAGGAAGAATACTACTACTGTTACTCACGTCATCCATTAGCATCGCGTGTATGCCATCTGGGTAGAATAGAAATATATCCTTATAACTGCTAAACTACCATATATAATTCTACATCTATTTGTACATCTAAGATCTTGTGTCACAATGGGGTTATGAGTATGCAAAGACAATTATAACTAAAAGGTCATACCTGTATCTACGGCTTCTTATGTCTGCTTTCCCATATTTGTCATAATGAGTGCTTGGCCTTGGGTATATCTGATACTATCCGTGTATCAACTTATACTAAGCACGAACTTTCATCTTTCCGAAATAGGGGAAGACGAAAAACAACATTAAAGAGTTCAAGGAGGAGGTGATAGAATACAAGTACAAAATCAAAATGGATTAGAAAATTTGAAAAGGAGTTGCCAAGGAAGTTGTGGATTGAAATCTTATTTTAGTAAATTCCTATTCGCATGTTCACCTCAGAACAGTTATGTACCTGACATGATATGCTCTGACCAGTCTAGAGGGCAAGTATATCCGTCTAACAAGTTGAGTCAACTATATCTCAATCCACATAAATTAGTGATACAAAGAGCGAACCAAGTGCACTATGGTTGATCAGACTATAATACACTGATTCTGATTTAGACAATATATTAGTGTGGGCCCCCAATAATACATATGTCATGAACAAGCTCAATAAAAGAATAAGCTTGCAAAACTAGGCTATAATAGCAGCATAAGTCGAGGTAGTAAAAATATAAGTACGCTTGATTATGATGGAGGAAGGTACAAAATAATCTAAGTTCACCAAGAAGACCGGTGTTGTGCCTCTACATTTGCCATACTAACTACTTGTCAAGGTCTCTAGTCAACCAAATGGGTGTATGGGCCTCTAAGTTCTACAGTCTGGGTAAAAACTATCTTTTTATGCAAGTCTATAGTTGGTGTCATTCATTTATACTTCATTAATGAGTCAACAGGACTATGTGTTACTAGGTTATGAGGCATAATATCCAACTTACAATAATTTAACTAATAGTGTTATTGAATACTAGAGTGTATATACCTAGTACATGTCACCTTCCTAACCTCTATCAAGTATGAGAGAATATTAACGTTGAGAAGGGATCAAGCAAGATGCAATACAAGCAATCAAATGAGAATGCAAAACAAAATCAAGGGAGACGATAAATAAGTGGATGAGATCCTATATTCTAATCCTATGCGCAGGCTTGCTCGGTACAGTAACGTAACCGAGACAATATGCTCTCGACCTGCATGGGCCACCACAAAAATATGTCATGTCCCAGTCCCAAAATACGTAGGACTAGGACACGTAAGCATGCCAGCCGTATGTATATGGCAACTCCAATATATGGATACCATAACACACGTACGCTGTAATATGAATGACAATTCATAAGTGGTATAAAATTTATCACAAGTCACAGGGTATAATCTAAATCTCATCCACAGAAAATCAATATAAATAAATAACCAACATCTATATAACTAGATCTCAATAAGAAGTATCTAAAGATGACAGTCGGATGGAAACAAATTCACTACCAACTCGAATATAAAAGCAACACAATATAGGTACAGCACCAATAATCACAAGGCCCGAAGAGTAAACCTCCTCAACGATCAGTAGCAAGTCCGGATATGCGCTCTTGTGAATAATTATGAACATCTACATCTGGAAAGGGACCAGGTCCTCAAAGGGACGTAACAAGATACATAGAAGCAAGCCAATTGAATACAGTAAACATACATAAATTTTAAAAATATATATAAGTACGCTGTACAAGACAATCTATATGAATGCAAATGAGGACAACTTTTTGACGTATGGGCAAGGGTAGGCTACTCGATCTAAGCCTCACAACTCACACATACGTCAGTGGACATCAGAAATCGACATACCGCGGGGGTAGCGACCAACGAGACTCCAAAAATCGACATACCGTGGGGGTAGCGACCAGCGCGACACACGACTATAGTGCGAGCTATATACTACGGTTTACCAGAGTGGTTAAAAATTCATACGTCTACTGATTGTCCTCTATGATACTAAGTGTCAAGTGTGTGTCAACATATCTAATATATAGTAATGACTGAAGAAACTACACATGCAATAAATATACAAAAGTGCAATAAATATACAGAAATATAATAAGCATGCAAAGTACTGTAAGCAATTTGGCAAAGTATCTTGTCTGGTAAGAAAGCTGCAAAGTTTAACGTCCAGAAGTCTAACACACAGGATCAGAAGCTATGGCCTCAGAACAAATATCTCCGGATGCTGAAATAGGCATCACCAACGTTCCCAGAACAAACGAAATAGCTAGAAAGCACTTCCCTTTCGTCCAATTTGGACACATGGACAAAACGGTAATTTCGGGTCAAGGTGGGGTCCACATGTGGCCCACTTTGTACCGAAAAGTGTGCCAAGGGTAACAGTCTCTAAATGGGATAAATTATAGGTCAAAAAAACTCTAAAAGTCAGTACAAACTCAACGGTATGTCCAAATGTGAATTTCGGTGAGCCGAACACAATTTTGCCCAAAAAGTCAACCGTATGGCCCGCCAATTGGCGACTTAGTCAACTGTCTCAGAATTGCGTGAAAATTGGGTCACAGGACCAGCGCGATACCACGAGTCCAGTGGCGCAAGTTTTGTCGTAATCTGACGAGCGTGCACAAAATGCGCAGGACTTTTGCAAAAGTTGTGATACAGGGATTGTCCGCGGATACGGGCTAATTTCGACGCACAAAAGCGTCCGAATCAGTTTCTGCAAAATCTCACGTGTCCGGTTATACTACGCGCACCTTTGGTACACTTGGTACATGTCGGGGCGGTCCCGTTTGGCGGGGCGCGCTCTGTTTCGCAATTTTTGGAAATCTGGAAAAAGTGAGTTTTTTGGGTTTTCCAACGAATTTAATTCTACATACAGCAGTTAACAAATTAATATAATTAACAAAAATTAAATTAGGTTAAGTGCTCTTCGCATACCAAAAAGAAAAATCTAATTCAAATCTCTGTGGTGGAAGATAGGAATCCGGGAACATAGGTCATCGCAACAAAATTTCTAGAATTTAAAAAGTAGTAGTTTTTCATCGATTTGGCGTCGATTTTTGCCTAGGTCTACGCGTTGTTCGAGGTCTACTATCATACAAATATTGAAGGGGGTTAAGTGGTGAACGTACCGGTGAAGATGGGGTCGAGTTTGGTCGATCGAGGATACGAGAATCGAAGCGTGAATACAGGTACGCTGCAGTTCAAACTACTGCTGCGGGGTGCGCGATCGTGCGGAGTCGACCGGCGGTGGGCGCTCAGCGGTCCAGGCGATGTTTTCGGCGGGTGACTGGACTTCTGGGTCGATGGTCTTGTGGTGAAGGATGAGAGATTTAGGGTTAGGGTTTGGAAATTATGATGTGAATATATATATAGGAAAATAAATTTAGATCGCTGATTCTAACTGAAATATGGTATAAAACTGGGGTTGAATAGTGAAAATGAGTATAGATGAGTAATTCTAAAAGAAATATGGTGTAGAATGGGCGTAGATTAGTGAAAACGAGTTTAGATGGGTGATTCAAACCGAAATAGGGTATAAAAGTGTGTGTAGATTTGTGGAAACGAGTACTGAAATGTGATTGTAATCGAAATAAGGTATCAAACGATCGCGGGATAGTTAAAACGAGTATAAATGGTTTATTCTCACCGAAATATGATATAGAACGAGCTTAGAATGCTGAAAACACGTTTAGATCGGTGATTCTAAACGAAATATCATCTAAAATGGACGTAGGATATTGAAAACGAGTATAGACGGGAGATTCTAATCGAAATAAGGTATACAACCCGCCTAGATTGGTAAAATGAGTACAAAAATAAAATTGTACCCGAAATAAAGTATCAAATGCGCATGAAATGAGTGTAAACGGATGATTCAAACCGAAATATATTAAAATATAAATGTACAATGATGAAAATAAATTTACTTTAATGATTCTAATCAAAATATTGCATAAAATAGTCATAGAATCCTGAGAACGAGCGTAGATGAGTGATTCTAACCAAATTATGGTGTAGAATGGGCATAGAATGGTTAAACGAGTATAGACTGAAGATTCTAGCCAAAATAAGGTATATAGATATCTAGATTGGTGAAACGAGTATAGAAATATGATTCTAACCAAAATAAGGCATCAAATGCTCGTAAAATGGTAAAAACGAGTATAAATTGGTGATTCAAATCGAAATATGGTATAATATGATCGTAGGATGATGAGAACGAGTTTAGATCGTTGATTCTAACTGAAATATGGTATAAAACTTGCGTTAAATTGTGAAAACGAGTATAGATGAGTCATTCTAACAGAAATATAGTGTAGAATAGATATAGATTGGTAAAAATGAGATGGATGATTCAAACTGAAATAGGGTATAAAAGTGGCGTATATTTATAGAAACGAGTACTGAAATATGATTGTAATCGAAATTAGGTATCTAACCGAAATATCGTATAAAACGGAAGTGGGATGGTAAAAACGAGTATAGACGGGAGATTCTAACCGAAATAAGGTATATAACCGGCCTAGATTGGTGAAACGAGTACAAAAATAAAATTATAACCGAAATAAGGTATCAAATGCTCGTGAAATGTTGAAACGAGTGTAAACGGATCATTCAAACCAAAAATATGGTAAAATATGAACATAGAATAATGAAAACAAATTTAGGTCAAGGGTTCTAGTCAAAATATTATTTAAAATAGTGGTAGAATCCTGAGAACGAGCATAGATGAGTCATTCTAACCAAATTATGGTGTAAAATAGACATAGAATGGTAAAACGAGTATAGTCGAAAGATTCTAGCCGAAATAAGGTATATAACTAGCCTAGATTGGTGAAACGAGTATATAAATATGATTCTAACCGAAATAAGGTATCAAAATGCTCGTAAAATGGTGAAAACGAGTATAAACGGTTGATTTAAACCAAAATATGGTATAATATGATCGTAGGATGATGAAAACGAGTTTAGATCGCTGATTCTAACCGAAATATGGTATAAAACTGGGGTTAAATAGTGAAAATAAGTATAGATGAGTTATTCTAACAGAAATATGGTATAAAATAGATATAGATTGGTAAAAACGAGTATAGATGGATGATTCAAACTGAAATAGGGTATAAAAGTGGCGTAGATTTGTGGAATCGAGTACTAAAATGTGATTTAATCGAAATAAGGTATCAAACGATCGCAAAATAGTTAAAAGTAGTATAAATGGTTTATTCTAACCAAAATATGGTATAAAATGAGCTTAGAATGCTGAAAACACGTTTTAGATTGGTGATTCTAACCGAAATATCGTATAAACTGACGTGGGATATTAAAAATGAGTATAGGGCAGGAGATTCTAACCGAAATAAGGTATATAACCCGCATAGATTGGTGAATCGAGTACAAACAAAATGAAATTGTAACCGAAATACGGTATCTATTAAATGCTCGTAAAATGGTTGAAACGAGTGTAAACAGATGATTCAAACCAAAATATGGTAAAATATGAACTTAGAATGATGAAGATAAATTTAGATCAAGGGTTCTAAATGAAATATTATTTAAAATAGTTGTAGAATCCTGAGAACGAGCGTAGATGAGTGATCCTAACCAAATTATGGTTTAGAATGGACATAGAATAGTGAAAGTATGTATAGGCGAAGGATTCTAGCCGAAATAAGGTATATATCTAGCCTAGATTAGTGAAATGAGTATAAAAATATGATTCTAGACCGAAATAAGGCGTCAATGCTCGGTAAAATGGTGAAAACAAGTATAAACGGGTGATTTGAACCAAAAGATGGTATAGCATGATCGTAGGATGATGAAAATGAATTTAGATCGCTGATTCTAACAGAAATATGGTATAAAACTGGGTTTGAATAGTGAAAATGACTATAGATGAGTGATTCTAATAGAAATATAGGGTAGAATGGGCGTAGATTGGTGAAAACGAGTATAGATGGGTGATTCAAACCGAAATAGGGTATAAAAGTGGTGTAGATTTATGGAAACGAGTACTGAAATGTTATTGTAATCGAAATAAGGTATCAAACGATCGCAGAATAGTTAAAACGAGTATAAATAGTTTTATTCTCACCGAAATATGATATAGAACGAGCTTAAAAATGCTGAAAACACGTTTAGATCGGTGATTCTAACCAAAATATCATATAAAACTGACGTGAGATGTTGAAAACGAGTATAGACAGGAGATTCTAACCGAAATAAGGTATATTAACCCGCCTAGATTGGTGAAACGAGTACAAAAAAATAAAATTATAACCGAAATACGGTATCTATCAAATGCTCGTGAAATGGTTGAAACGAGTGTAAACGGATGATTCAAACCAAAATATGGTAAAATATAAACGTAGAAAGATGAAGACAAATTTAGATCAAGGGTTCTAATCGAAATATTATTTAAAATAGTGGTAAAATCCTGATAACGAGCGTAGATGAGTGATCCCTAACCAAATTATGGTTTAGAATGGACATAGAATGGTGAAAATGTGTATAGATGAAAGATTCTAGCAAAAATAAGGTATATATCTAGCCTAGATTGGTGAAATGAGTATAGAAATATGATTTTAACCGAAATAATGGCGTCAAATGCTCATAAAATGGTGAAAACAAGTATAAACGGGTGATTTGAACCAAAATATGGTATAACATGAACGTTAGGATGATGAAAATAAATTTAGATCGCTGATTCTAACTGAAATATGGTATAAAACTGGGGTTGAATAGTGAAAATGAGTATAGATGAGTGATTCTAATAGAAATATGGTGTAGAAGGTGATTTGAACCAAAATATGGTATAGCATGATCGTAGGATGATGAAAATGAATTTAGATCGCTGATTTTAACTGAAATATGGTATAAAACTGGGGTTGAATAGTGAAAATGAGTATAGATAAGTGATTCTAATAGAAATATAGTGTAAAATTGGCGTAGATTGGTGAAAACGAGTATAGATGGGTGATTCAAACCAAAATAGGGTATAAAAGTGTGTGTAGATTTGTGGGAAACGAGTACTGAAATATGATTGTAAACAAAATAAGGTATCAAATGATCACGGAATAGTTAAAACGAGTATAAATGGTTTATTCTCACCGAAATATGATATAGAATGAGCTTAGAATACTGAAAACACCGTTTAGATCAGTGA
>JAYESA010000014.1:72060110-72065110 GCA_036927795.1 Iris macrosiphon
ATGATAGATGTAAACTAATTACAGATTGATACAAAAGTGACTAAAATAAGGTATATAGTATTGTATAAATATTAAATACATGATAGTTTATAGTTATAGTTGGGTAGTTAATATATATACTAGAGTGACATTACCTTGAGATACCAAGATAAATGCCAAGGTATTGAGGATACCCAAGGTATTGGGTTTGGGTATCAAGGTAGAGGTTTAGTTTTGCGATACCAAGTCGGTTTGAAACCAAGGTATCCATTTAGCATTTGTAATTAGAATTTATATATTTAATATTGCTTATTTATAGATATGTGATATTTATCTATTGTTTGCGTATCCTGAGATACGGTATCCTAGTATCCTAAGATTTACCTTATATGACCAAGATTCATAGTGTATGAACCCAATATCATTGAGATAGACTCATGCAACCTAGAAATAGGTAGTTAGACATAATTGACCATAATTGACCATAGTTGACCAAAGTTCGACTTAGAGTTGACTTAGTTTGACTTTTGACTTAGAAATAACTTTTTGACCTAGAAGTTAACTAGTTTGACTTATTTCTTTCCAGAACCTTGTATTGATATTATATTCCATATATAGGTCTATATGACACCAGTTCGAACAGTTTGACATTCATTATTCTGGACCACAAGCGAGTACATTCTCTGATAGTTTCACATTTATGATATCCTCTATGTTCATTGTATCTAGTGTAGATATCCATGTTTTCTTGATACAATGGTTACACAGATTGGTATATCCGGATCTCGTCATGCGATATTAATTCTTGTATATATGGTATCTTGTGCAAGTCTTGTTTCATTGATTATCTTGTGCATGTACAGACACTGATTCTCGGGAAGAGTCGCTATCTTCTTGGGGAATCCCTTGCCATAGCATACCATGGTTGGATCCACTATACCAGTTGGGGTTGGGGAGTATATAGTGTAGATATGTGTTCATACCCTCCTTGTGCAAGTCTTGTACCTTGTGAGTATTGATCATACACCGTACATATGATCAATCCAGTCATTTACTCTTGTGCAAGTTCCAATATGTTAAAGCTGGTACTCACTCACTTAGTCATTAGTATTCTTGTTCATTGCCATATTTTTTATTCTTGTATTTATTTCCAGTATTTCTTTTATTGTGTATCTCTTATACATGTATATGGCATCTTGTATATTCATATCTATTTACTGTTACATAGTTTATATCATTGATTAGAACTGCTGTTAGAGATGTACTTCGCTCCATTCTTGACTGAAAAATATTTTTTAAAGGATTCGAGAGATTAGTGTCTGACATACTATGGACTTCGACTTATAGATGGCGTAGACTTGGACCCACTAATTCTGAGGTGATTGCCGGAAGGTTTATCCGGATCACTAGTCTTTCATAATTAGTTTCTTTAGCATTTTGGTATCGAATTTATTTCTGGCATATGGTATGAGATTGGATATTATTTCTATTGTTAATAATATATGTTTTGTATGTATAGTTAGACTTCCTTTATTTTTTCTCGTGCTTTAGAATTGTGATTGAGTTTTGTGTGAGATATTGTTGGCAGATTTTATATTATTATGAGATATTTAGATAGTATAGTTGACCAAGACAGCGTTCTACCGCCGATACTACGGCGTAGGTTGGGCGTTGTTCTCGACTTGCATCCCTACACTGGGTACTGGTCATGACACATTTTTAGTGGTGGCCCATGCAGGTCAGGCTTCGCAAGTTATACGATGTCGTGGTAGTACGATGACTTAGTTATACTACTGCGATCCTGCGATAGGATATAAGATATATTCTATAGGATATAAGATATTTGATGAGAGGATACTCAATCACAAATTTCTTGAGAGATTCCTGGGACGACCCTTAAGAATCTTATTATAATTTCCATTTTAAATATTTTTCCTTGTTTTCGTTCGCTCTCACTTGTTGTTGAATTTAATTCTTGGTGATCGATTATTGAATTTGATTATTGGTGATAGGTTGATTTTAATTCTTGGTGTTCATTATTGAGTTTGATTTCATATCGAAAGAAATTTTACGGACTAAGTTACGGTATCATCTGATGACATATGTTGATGAGAACAGTGGGAAAGGTTGAACATCTGCTTTGGTTATGGAGCATAGAGTTTATCGCAGCCATATTAGTTGGCATAGCAAAAAAGTAGGGACCTAACTTCGGATATACATATCTTAGTTATGAAATTTAGAGTTTCTCGCAGCCATACCGGTTGGTGTGGTGAGAATTCTAGATGACATGATTATTGAGTTGCATACCCTAGTTATGGAATCTATCGTTTATCGCAGCTATGCTTACTGGCATGGCGAGGATTCTGTGTGTCATGATTTCGGACAGACGTATATGATTATTAGATTATATCTTAAATTGGTTCTTAAATTATTATCTCAATACTTTTTTATTTTTGTTATTATAAGACTTTATTCCATCATTCTTTAGCTTAGTAGTAGAGACCTTTAGTTCTTTAGTCCAGTTCCTTATAGATCTTCTTTCCATTAGAATCCTTGTTAGTGCGATAATTGGTGAATTATAATTAGGTCTGTGTTTTGAGTATTAGTATTGACTGTTGGGAGTGTGGCTTAGGAGTCTGTAAATGGTTCTTGGTTGGGTAGGTGAGCAATAGGCATAAATCTAGGAATAACCCATAGCATAGTACTTTGTAGCAATAGTTCTATAATAGGTGTCATTATAGATAGTATGGGTACTAATGGTAGAAGGAAGAGTAGAGAGTATCAGTAGTGGTCCCATGAGTTAGTATTAGAGTCAGCATACCAATTCTGGATAGTAATGAATTCATGTAGTTGGGTGAGCCAGGTAAACATTTAAGTATCAAGGAAATTGTGTTGGAAATCAATGGAGCATGATATACAATTGGGTGGTTGATACTCGGGCGTGACAAGAGTAGAGAAATATATATGCATCAAGGGTATTAGGGAGTGTGCCATAGTAGAATGGTACCCATAAGTGTATAGGAGAGTGTGAGGGAATCAGAATACATTGTGTTAAAGTAGTAAGACTTGTTTTATAGGTAAAAGTAGAGCATTGATATGAGTAGATAGGAGGGTACCAGTATATGACTAGTGATGGGTATATCACCAGATATTGAGACTAGTGATGTGTTGGAAGCAATAGGTGGAAGAGTATCTAGAAATTATGTGCAAGATGCACAGTGGGTGATAAGTGTCAGTGTGGAAGTTCATGAGTATCAGAAAGTGGAAGTTGGATTATTAATATTATGTCACAGGTTGAGAAATATCAAGATTAGTCATGGAAGATATGTAGTATATCACTGATTTGTGTATCAGTCCGAAAAAGGTTTGAGGAGAGATACATATACATCAATAAAGATATGGAACAATATGTCTGCCTTTGAGAGTAAAGTAAAATAGATGTATTATAGAAGTTAATAACTAGTGCATTGGATGCAAGCGATCATGATTTCTAGTAAGTATGATGAGATGATCTAATAATGAAGATAGTATCCTAGAACCTTAAGGACATATGTTGTATAATTAGGAAGCTAGTGTTACTATATTAAGAGTGCTAGTATTTCTATATCAGGGATTAGTTGAGTAATGTACTAGTAACAGTAAGTACCTTGTGTAATGACATTAGATTGGTGTATTAGTTAATATGGATAGAAAAGCATTTGGGAGTAATAGTACAAGTGATCCAAGCCGTAGAGTAGAGAGATAATATATATATATATATATATATATATATATATATATATATATATAAGAGTAAGTTTAGTAAGTATAGTACCATCCTAAATTTGATTATAGAGGTCGTATGTATCAGAGAATAGTCCGAGAAGTATAATGATACCAGTGAGATATCATGATATTGTAATGACTAGAAGATAATTATGTATATATTATGATACTAATGTACAGATGAGAACTTTAAGATAATTAACAAATGTTAGAGGATGAGTTACACCAAGTATTAGATAGAAAAAGATACCCTATTAACAAAAGACAGAGTACCTCAAGTATTATGAACAAGCATTTTAATATAATGATATAGAGGAGAGACACGAGTAACTTGGTATACGGATGTCATCAAAAAATGCATATGAGAGCTGGTGCCTTGTTTAGACAATAATAAGATTTAAGTAAGGCATCCCATTGGGAGTATTAAAGTTGGACGAGGGAGTGCTAATTAAACACATGATTGAAAAGGTATACAAGTGTTCCTTGCAAGAGAATGATTGAGAAATTTTGGTGATTACAAGAATTTAAAACAGAACAAGGAGGTAGTATTTTAGCAGTATTTTGTATAGTATCCTAAGTAGCAAGTGCCAATGAGTTAAGCTTGTCCATGACCTAGAATTAGAGTATATCATGAGTATTTGGTAACCCTCAGTATTAAGAATATCTTGACAAGATTGATGATTAATAGTGTATGATGGAATAGGCCACATGTGGCATAGCATATTACCTCACTAGTAAAGGAAGACATCCCAGCAGGGCAGAGACTGAATTTCATGATAGTTAAGAGACTATATCCAGGTATGATTTTTCTTTCAGTAGAATGGTAGGATTGTATGTTATAGGATATATACTATTTAGACTATGGTTGATGGGGTTTGACCATAGTAAGATTTGTATGAATAGGATATGACTGGCCTAAGAAAGAGGGGCGAGAGTTATAGTTTCGAGGACAAAATTATTCTAAGGGGGGTACATTTGTCACTACCATATTTTCTTGGAAAGGGTATTTTTGTCTTTTGGTAATTAATTAAATATTGTGCATGTTAAATATTTTTTATTGTATTATTTATTTATTTTTAGCATATTAGATTTATTTTTGGACTTGTGTTATTGAACCTAACTAGTTTAGTTTAGACTCATGGACCAACATTTTATTCTAGTTAGGATTGAGCCCAATAATTAGAAGCCCAATTATTAGGAGGATATTAATCATGTTAAACCCATTAGACTAGAACTTTCCCTCCTTAATTAATTTC